>JBBPBX010040175.1:0-26942 GCA_038048925.1 Garcialebias charrua | reverse complement strand
TGTCGAGGCAGCTTATCAGAGTTGTGGCCGCAAGGTTGTTGGTGCCTGTCGTGGTGGCAACCCTCGAACCCGGTGGTGGACACCGGCGGTGAGGGATGCTGTCATGCTGAAGAAGGAGTCCTATTGGGCCTTTTTGGCCTGTGGGACCCCGGAAGCAGCAGATAGGTACCGACAGTCCAAGCGGCATGCGGCTCGGGTGGTTGCTGAGGCAAAAACTCGGGCGTGGGAGGAGTTCGGAGAGGCCATGGAGAATGACTTCTGTACGGCTTCGAGGCGATTCTGGTCCACCATCCGGCGTCTCAGGGGGGGAAAGCGGTACGCGACCAACACCATTTATGGTGGGGATGGCGTGCTGTTGACCTCAACTCGGGATGTTGTGAGTCGGTGGGCGGAATACTTTGAAGACCTCCTCAATCCTACTGGCACGTCTTCCACTGAGGAAGCGGAGCCTGGGGACTTTGGGTCGGGCTCTCCAATCTCTGGTGCTGAGGTCACCGAGGTGGTTAAAAAGCTCTGCGGTGGCAGGGCTCCGGGGGTGGATGAGATTCGCCCTGAGTTCCTTAGGGCTCTGGATGTTGTGGGGTTGTGTTGGCTTACGCGACTCTGCAATATCGCGTGGACATCGGGGGCAGTTCCCTTGGATTGGCAGACTGGGGTGGTGGTTCCCCTATTCAAAAAGGGGGACCGTAGGGTGTGTTCCAACTATAGGGGGATCACACTCTTAAGCCTCCCTGGTAAGGTCTATTCAGGGGTTCTGGAGAGGAGGGTCCGTCGGATAGTCGAACCTCGGATTCAGGAGGAGCAGTGTGGTTTTCGTGCTGGTCGTGGAACACTGGACCAGCTCTACACCCTCAGCAGGGTCCTGGAGGGCGCGTGGGAGTTTGCCCAACCAGTTTACATGTGCTTTGTGGACTTGGAAAAGGCATTCGACCGCGTCCCTCGGGGGGTTCTGTGGGGGGTACTCCGGGAGTATGGGGTACCAGGCCCATTGATATGGGCTGTTAGGTCCCTGTACGACCGGTGTCAGAGCTTGGTCCGCATTGCCGGTCAGTAAGTCAGGCTCGTTTCCAGTGAGAGTTGGACTCCGCCAAGGTTGCCCTTTGTCACCGATTCTGTTCATAACTTTTATGGACAGAATTTCTAGGCGCAGCCAAGGTGTTGAGAGGATCCGTTTTGGTGGCCTTAGAATCACTTCTCTGTTTTTTGCAGATGATGTGGTCCTATTGGCTTCATCAGATCGTGATCTACAGCTTTTGCTGGAGCGGTTTGCAGCCGAGTGTGATGCGGCCGGGATGAGGATCAGTTCCTCCAAATCCGAGGCCATGGTCTTGAGCCGGAAAAGGGTAGCATGCCCTCTCCGGGTCGGGGAGGAGGTCCTGCCCCAAGTGGAGGAGTTTAAGTATCTCGGGATCTTGTTCACGAATGAGGGAAAACTGGAGCGTGAGATCGATAGGCGGATAGGTGCAGCGTCCGCAGTGAAGCGGGCGCTGTACCGGTCTGTCGTGGTGAAGAGAGAGCTGAGTCGAAAGGCAAAGCTCTCAATTTACCGATCGATCTACGTTCCCACCCTCATCTATGGTCATGAGCTTTGGGTTGTGACCGAAAGAACAAGATCTCGGATACAAGCGGCTGAAATGAGTTTTCTCCGCAGGGTGTCTGGACTCTCCCTTAGAGATAGGGTGAGAAGCTCAGTCATCCGGGAGGGACTCGGAGTAGAGCCGCTGCTTCTCCACATCGAGAGGAGCCAGTTGAGGTGGCTCGGGCATCTGGTTAGGATGCCTCCTGGACGCCTCCCTGGTGAGGTGTTTCGGGCATGTCCCACCGGGAGGAGACCTAGAGGAAGACCCAGTACACGCTGGAGGGACTATATTTCTTGGCTGGCCTGGGAACGCCGTGGGATTCCCCCAGAGAAGCTGCTCCAAGTGGCTGGGGTGAGGGAAGTCTGGGCCTCCCTACTTAGGCTGCTACCCCCGCGACCCGACCCCGGATAAGCGGACGAAAATGGATGGATGGATGGATGGGTGTGTGTGTGTCTGTTGTGTTACAAATGTCTAAAAGTCACTATCAAAAGTGCTTTATGCCATGCCACACATTTTAATAATAATAATAATGAATTCAATTTATAATGCGCTTTTCATTAGTGAAAATCTCAAAGCGCTACACACATTGAATGCTACACACATTCATACACCGGTAGCGGCAGACTACCATGCAAGGTGCTTTCCAGTCCTACCGGGAGCAACTCGGGGTTAAGTGTCTTGCCCAAGGACACAACGACACATGGTGTGGGGAACCGGGATTCGAACCACCAACCTTCCGATCGGGGGACGACTGCCATTACCACTACGCCACGGCCGCCCCATTTTAATACATTTAATCATCATAATTATTCATCTTTTAACCATGACCCCACAGTTGATTTCATACTGTGGTTTCAAGCTGTTCTGTATAATTTTGGCCACAAGATGGTAGAAAAGATGACAGTGTTCAAAAGCTTCATGTAATGAAACCTTTTTCGAAATAAGCAAAGGTGCTTCAAAAAAGCTTAATTTGCCCATTCCTACCCAGACACAGAGGTAATTGAGGATACAAAAAATACAACTTTATCATCAAACTAGAAAAACAGAAGCTGGTGAGGTGGCACATCAGAAAAATGCTACATGAAACCAGATATATAAATGGAATAGACATTGTGAATGAGCAGATAAATGACATGGAAGACAAATAATGCTGGAATAACGAGACTAGGAAACAGAGTTTAAATAAACCAAAAACTATCTAACAAAACCAGAAACACATGAGCTGATGACTAAAGAAGGAACAGGCATGGCAAGAAAGAAAATCAGGATCTAAATGGGAAGACTGCACTTAAAAAAAAAACTGAACTGATGACAGACTGATCAGGCAAGGATAAGTAACATAAATCAAACACAAATATCACAGAATACTGAAAACAAAACAGAACAGCCAAAAAAGGTTATTAAGCCTGATCTAAAGCAATTTTCAACACATTACCAAAAGTGCATCAATCCTCACACTCAGCAATTTATTATTTGATCTCTTGCAAGTATTCTTCATATTGTTTCCTTTGATTCCTTCAAAGGTTTTGTCCACATCTACTAGAATGACTAAACCATTTGCTGAAATAAAACACTACATATTTTTAAGTAGTAAACTGCTACTGAGTGCTGAAAATGAAAAATAAAACCAAAAGGGAGAATAGTTTAAAAAATTCAAGAAAGCAAATTACATCCTTTCTGTTTATTGTATCTTTGTGCCTGCACATGGCCCATCATAAGTCAGTCCAGACATTTTCAGTCTTACCTCTACATGGTTATGTTTACTGTCTGAAAAAAAAATCTCTTGGGGTTCACACATGGCTCTTTCTGACTGGTTACTTGCCGTCAAGGGCTCAGCTCAGGAGAAAACCACTTCAGCCTGTGTCTCATCCCATCCCTGGTGTGAGTGCTATCTTGGGGGATCAAAAGTGTGAAAACAGCTCTCTTTGTACACTCAATTTTGTCTCGATCTGTCAAGTACACATGTGGCCTGAGTAGGTGACGTCAGGGATAAAATCAAAAGCTTCTGAAGTCACAAACTCTTGAGTATTTGAACACAGAAATCCTCAAGGGCCCTGCCATGTTTGTGAATTTTTATGGGAGACATTTTATTGGGAGGTACTCATCACTTGCTCAGCATTCAGGGAATGTTATCTGGAAGAAATAAATAACTTCTTGGATAGGCTTTTTGTGCTTATGAATAGAAAATGATGAAAACCTTTTTTCTTTTTGCATCTTACACTTACAAGTTCTGTGTAAGAAAATTTGGCATTTTTGCAAAGCTTACACATATAGTAGTCCCCTAACATGTGAAAGACCTCCACTTCTATTATATAGAGTATTCATTCAACTTTTATTTAGACAGGCTAATCCCATTGAGCCTCGGGGACTCATTTACAAGAGACCTGATTTTAACAAAGAGTGATGACAACAGTGGATTACAATGACAACAATAGACAGTCATAAAGGAGGCATACATTTTTTTTTTTACAAAAAAATGGCAACCAAAAGGAAAGTAAAAAAGTTATGAAAAAAACTGATAGATTATAAGGTGGTGTAGAAAACTAAAATCAGGAACATGAGAGAGTGGACAGCACCAAGTTTTTGGGAGTGCACGTCTAAGGCTCATCCCATAACCTCCATCTGGTCTGACTCTCGCCATTCTTCACGCCGCAATGCTCGGACCGCTAACAACAGCAGCAGCACGTTAGCCAACCTAGCTTGGTCGGCTAACGCTCCGGTCACTACCTCCGCCTCCTCCGTAAAGTTTGGACTTCTGAACGTTCGCTCTCTCATGGGCAAAGGTCAGCTTATTCATGATCTAATATCCAACCGAAAACTGGATTTCGTCTGTTTAACAGAAACGTGGCAACAACAAAACAACTTTTTTAATCTGAACGAGTCCACTCCTCCTGGGTTTGTTTGCATCGCCAAGGCCCGCACCTCGGCCCGTGAAGGAGGTCTTGCGATAATTCACCGCGAGAACTGGAAGGCCACTCCTGTTCACACCCCCTCCCTCCTCCTTCTTTGAGCACACTGTAGCCCCTTTCATAAATCAAACCTGCGCTATTCCCGCACAGACCAGTCCGGATTTAACCCTCCCCAGGTCATTCATAAGACAACAGTTGAAGGCGGGCATGTCCCGCTCAAAGAAACGTGTTCATATGATCAGCTGCAACGCGGCTTCAAAAGAGGCGTGGAGCTGAGCAGAACTGAACCGCAACATATTTTTTTGTGGGACAGATGTGTACAAGTTGTCGTGTTGTGTTATTTTAAATATTTCCTCAGTAATAAATAAATGGGACAGCTGGCTGCGCGTACACACACACACACACACACACTCAGCGCGATACGCCGTTGCTAGAGGGGGGAAAACAGCGAAACTAGCTTACAGTCGTGTCGTGTTATTTTAAATATTTCCTTAGCAATAAATAAATGGACGCGCGCGCACACACATACACACACACAAACGTGTTCACGAGACCCCAAATAGAACCTATTCAAACTCACACGCACACACATTCAGCGTGATACGCCGCTGCTAGAGGAGCAAAAACAGCTAAACTAGTTTATACAGTGGTTTTGTGTCATTTTTAATATAATTCTGCCTGTTTACTTCGGTCGCACACTGATGGCATCTGTATTCTGAGCGCGGATCGCGCGTCTTACATTCAGAAGTGGGTCTGCGTGGCTCAGATCCGGGGCTGACACTTTCAACCGTGACGGGTCAGAGGGGGATCAAAGGCGAGTCGATTTAATCCGCCAAACCGCGTTTGCGTGTTTTCTGAATGCTCGTTGGAGGCTTGAACACGCATAAAAGGCGGACCGACCTGTCTTATGAAAGGGGCTTGTGTGTCTGCTCGTTGGTCCCATTCCAACCGTGGTAGCCACAATCTACCGCCCGCCAAAAGTGAACAGCACCTTCATGAATGACTTTGCTAGTCTAATGGCCCATTTAACAGCTCTTTCACCCAATGTCATCCTGCTGGGCGATTTCAACATCCATATGGATGAAGAAAACAACTCACTCACCAGAGACTTCTCATCTTGCCTGGTGTAGAAATATAGCACTCTCATGTCCGTTATGGGATTTAAGCCTCTTCACATCTCTCTGAAACTCTGAGCGTTACTTTTCTTGAGCTCTCAAGGAGACAAGTGGACACTATTTGTGTTACAATTATTTTGAATTAATGGACACCAATCAATCAGAAATAACTTTCTCTTTAATGTGTGTTAATTCAAAATTGATCAACAGTATATTTTTTGTCATTTAATGATGATTTACTAAGCTGGTATATTTTAAATATGCCAAAGTTAAGAGAACATATCAGAATGATCTTGCTTTAAACTGTCTGCTCTATGCAGAATAACTGTCTAAAGTTGACTGAACAATCCGTTCATATTTGTTTGAAGTGTTTTTGGAACGAAGGAAATGTTCTAGACATAACTTGTGTTAATTCTACGTGAGTGAGGTTAGCCGCAGGATCTTGCGACAAGTCCTCACTCCAGCCTCTCCAGTAACGGGTTTTTTAACTTTTATCCTTGCACACGAGTATTACCCGATATGTCTCAAGATTAGTTAGAATTAAGGCTGAGACGAGGTAATTCACTTAGGCTTGTTCACTGTCTTCATCTGACATGTCACACCCTTAGTCCCACTCCGATTTGATAGCCTGACTTAGCAGAATGGAGTCAGATCGTATCTCCCGGAGAAACATGCATTAAACGACAGCTTACCTCTGTAGATGGTAATTGTTTCTGGCCTAATAAATTTTAGGATCTTGGAAAGTAAAATCCTAGGATGTTGTTTATATCTTTTTGGCTAACACAACCATTTAAAACCTCCAATAATCTTGTTGTTATCTTGAACCAAGTTTTCCATCATTTAATATCAAGGTGAGTCAAAGGAAAATCCAAATTTGTACGTTTTTATGTTTCTTTATTATTTAGTTGCAGGGGTAACAGCATAAGCACTACTTACTACAGAGAAGATTTAATCAGGTTACATGATTTGCATTTAAGAGAGTTAAGTGATTCACAGCTCACCAAAGATGTCCTCCACACGCTGGGTCTTAATGTGTTTTTAGCTTTAATTAAATTGAGTTGCAATCCAATGTATAATTTGTATAATCTTCTAAAATGTTGGTTTATTCTACAATAATCTGATTCCGATCAAATATGTTTAATCCATCCAGGTAATCTTGGTGTGTTCCAACTTGTGTTTTTATCTCCACCAGAAAACTTTGTTCCAATCCTATCAGGAAATCTTGTTGTTGTTCCACAGAAAAAACCTCCAGGTGATGCTGTTGTGCTCCAATTAAAAGTCTGCACTCCAGCAGACTGGACAAATCTTTGTTTAATCCCACATAGGAAAAGCTTGTGTTTCCAATTCTTCAGGAAAAACTTGTTTTGTAATCATCCACTTTAGGAAAAACTTGTTTTAATCCTGCTATAATCCCGTCAGGAAAGCCCGCACTTCCAGCAGACTGAATAAATCTTCGTTGTAATTCCACAGAAAAACTCCAGGTAATTCTGTCGTGTTAAAAATCCCAGTTGTAATCCATCAAACTGTTCAGGGCTAAAAAATCTGGTAATCCTCCCAGGCAAAATCAATTATTCCTCAAAAGTGTTATCCATTCAAGGATATTGTAATCCATTCAGTTGTTCTGCGATGCTGATGAACAAGGTTTTCAAAGCAGGCTGTGACCGGAAAGAACATCCTGTTCTCTCAGACTTTAAACAATCAGTCCTCCATGGCCAGGTCTCCGGGCTGATGTCTTCCTTCACATCAAGGGTTCAGAAAAATAGTATTTTCCTTTAAATGATGTTTAATCCATCATTTTATTCTGTGGTACTGACGAGAGACCTTCCGAAGCAGGCCGGAGACTAAAAATAGAACATTGTGTTCTTTTAGACTGTAAACTACTTTACGCTTGACCTTCGATGTACAAAACTTCCTCCAAACTCCCTTCAAGCTTCTGTGGTACTGATGAACAGGCCTTCCTTAGCCGGCCGGAGCCTAAAATTGGAACATAGTGTACTTACAGAAACAACTTGCCTGCTGCACTCCTGACTCTCTGCTTTAATTCATCAAAGCTTGTAGTTTTTTCAACAAAATTCTTGGTTCTGTCCAGTTGATGAGGTATTTTCAGCAGGATGGAGATAAAGAGCACACCGTGTTTTCTCAGTTCTCAGTCCAAGGCCAGTCAGCCTTCAGTGGGCAGATCCTGCTCCGGGGTCGGTCTCGGATGACCCAAAACAGTAACTTAACTAATAGTTGAATTAAATCAAAAAGAACTTGTTTGTTCCACAAAAAATCTTTTCAAATCAGGAGAAATAGTATTCCACAAAAGAGCAGCTTTTAATCCATCATTGGCCGACGAGAGACCCTCTACAGCAGAGCGGAGATAAAAAGTACACTTTGTTCCACTAACATAAACAGCGCTCGGTTCTTCCAAAATTCATTTAATTTTTCACCAAACAAAGTTATCCTTGTAACTGATTTTCTGTCTTAAGGTAGTAGCAGTCTTGTTGCTTGTTTATACTAAATTTAATATAATTTTAATGCTCTGGACAAGAATGGGAATATTTCCTTACCTTCTGTTCGGCAAATCCACAGGGGCTTTTTACCAAAGGTAAGGAAAAAATACCTCAATCCTGAATCGAGATTTGAGGCTATATTCCAGCTCTGCAATTAATCCAATTTTTGAAGAAGAATAGCAAGGGATCCAGGCTGAAGCAAAAATATCTCCTTTTTTGTCCAAGGAGAGTCTTTTTAGAATATTCTATCTTCTTCTTTGTAGTTCCAGAGCGTCCATCTTTGTCCAGTAATATCCAAATGGTCTTCAAAAAATCTTCAGCCCCTTTCTCCTCTCAGACAGCCTTATTTATAGTCAAGAAAAGGGTTTGACCCCCACTATTCTAGACAACCATGTCATTTTCCTGTTTTTTCATTGGTCAGTGATGAGGTAACTTTCTCAGCCTTCACCGGACTGGTGACATAATGTCTCTCCAGCTGTCACCCTCCCTTAGCAGAGAATGACTCAATGCCATCTGTCATCTGGCAAAGTTCCAACTTCTTCAGTCAGAAGAAATTTTCAACTTTCACCCAGATTTACTCAAACTGTGGAAAAACACTCTTTTAACGTGCTATGTAATGTTCAAAACTATATTTTTCAACCCTCAGCAGTGAAGCATCCTTTAGTTTGCTGTGAATCATAAAAGAAAACATAAAATAACATACATTTTACCCACATACACAATCACACATCTCCAGTTAATCACTTGACACACACTTCACATAACCATTGCATGTCTGATTTTCTTTGTTGTAAATGCTTGCCCTTTCTAACAGGTTTTGAATCAACCTTGCAGCCTCTCTTCTGCTCTTGCCAAAAGTGTGCACGTTTTTATCTATCTGACCTATATTTCTGCTCCAAGCAGACCTGCTCAAGAGCGTATGTGTTATTATTATTATAACTCCTTGTGTGTCTCTCTGTGTGCATGCTTGTATTGGTAAGAAGTTTCATCTGTCTGCAATAACGCTTTGCTTCTAATAATTGTTATTCTTATTATTTTGTTAAAATAATTTTTGTTACTTTTAAACAGTCCTTGAAGCCAAAGCAAAAACTACCTTCCTCAGTAACTCTCTTCTGCAGCTGTGTGAAACACTAAGAAGAGGCCTGGTTGTCTTGCTCCTACCTTGAGCGTGTGTTTGGATAAATATGAGGCCTGCTGTTCGTATGGCTTCGTGTGTCTGCATCATGATTCAAAATGCTATGATTTTATCGCTATCCAATAAAAGATTATATTTATATGCTTGATCAGTTCTGTATGAGATTTAAATACCCTAAAACTATTTTCTTTCTTCTTGACAAGAAGCCCAAGCTCTTTGCAACAACTTGCAGCTTCTTATCTAGTTTTGATCCATATTTTCTCAGAGAGAGACCTGCTGCTTTTCAGAGGCCTTGGTTTTTCTGCCTAGTGTGTGCATGTAAGGCCTGACTCAAACTTATTTCTTATAGCACAGGGTTAACCAAAAAATGCCATGAAATAACACAAAGATGGTTTACCAAAATACAGACAAAGCATATAAAAAATAAAAAACAAATGAGTTTAAAATGCCATATAAATTAAACTAATCTAGGGTTACTGACGGTGTGTTATTACACCCTGCTCTGAGCCCTGTGCCAAAGGCAACTTACCATGTGTATGTATATGTGTTGTAAAGATTTTTGTAGCAGTATAAGTCTGTTTTCAACCCAAAAGTCCTGCATATTTTGACACCCCCTGCTTGAAAACAGGCGGTACTGCTCAAACAAGTCCTTTAACACTCATCGTGATCTTCTCGTCATCTGTGTCCATGCCATCTGGGACCCCGAGATGTCGTCGTCAGGTCACGCGGGATCCTTGGTGCCTCTGGACCCTGGACTGCTGTTCGCTTCCTCTCAACCTCCATCATGGTGTAGTCATCCTGGTCAGTTCCACGTGTGCCGCCCGGCTGAGGTGAGGTCGTCCTCCTCAGGTCATCTCCTCAGGTCATCTCCGGAGATCCTGTAGTGGTCAATGATTCTTCGTTCTCCCTTGTTGATCGAGCATCAGGATCAGCATTCTCACTGGCATGAGGCATCAGTTGTTTCAGCATTCTCCCTGGCTTCAGATATCCTTCAGGCGAGTAGGCAGCATTGCCATCCACACCTACTGAAGCGGTGGTGTTACAGTGGGTCTTCAAGAATCAAGTCAGACTCTGAGTCAATGGGATCAGCAACTGCTGAACTGACTGGGATAGCGCTGTCAGGTTCTTCCGGCTTAGCTGGGCCGGTTGTATCAGGACATTGTAAATAAGTAAATAAGTGAAATAAGTAAAGAAGTAAAGAAGTAAACTAAATTCTATATACTAGCAAGAGCCGGGGGGGTTTTAAGCGGTGTTGGCTAAAATTATCAATTTCTTTCTGCTTTCGGAATCAAACCTCCTGGGTCGTACTTTGGGACTTTGCTCAGTAGCGTTGATTCTGGCACCGTCTTGTGTTTTACGGTGTGGACAGTCTTGACTTTTGGTTAGGTTTTGATGTTCTCCAGTTCGGTTTCTTCTGATGAAAGGAGGGACTTTGTCACAGTCCAGATGAATATTGCCCCAAAATTCCCAACGAGGGAGTATGGCTTGGCAGCTGTCATCCTTCAGTGGGGCAGGATAAATCACTTCAGCCTCCCAATATCCTTGGTGGCATAATCCCATTAGTGGTCTACAGCCCCAATCACAGTGCCATTCAGGGGTTTCTTTGTCCAGATGAATCCAGTTACATCTCGTTGTCCTTTTTATGTTGTGATGCAGGAGCATTATCCAGGTCACAATTCCTTCAGGCAAAATCAGTAGATTGATTACCTTGAAGTGGGGTTTGTCAGGCCCCGTTAGGTTCTCAGCCTCTACTGCAGACACCCATTCAGGGGTGTTTCTCAGCTGGTACATCCAAGCTGGATAGCCTGCTAGTCTTACTCTTTCCCAGGTCTTGGTAAGATTTTCAACAGTTTCATTTCTGTCCCATGGTACGAAGATGTCTCTTTGCGTGGTGTCCCAGCAGGTCATGTTTGCATATTTGGATCTCCCATGGGAGACTTTTACATGCGTTAGGCTCCATGGTCTGATTCCGGCTTGATACAAAATAACCAACAACATAACTAAGCCTATTAACACTACGAATCCCCGCAGCAGGGTTCGTAGACAAGTTGCTTTATCCATTCTCATAATCCTTAAACAGTCCTTAGGTCGGTTAGGGGTCGCCATATCTTCATAGATTTGTGGTACATCTTCATAGATGTGTGGATCTTCTTCATTGATGTGTGGATCTGCATCGCTGTTTGAATCATCTCGACTTAGTCTACTTTCCAGGTGAGTCATTGTTGAGAGAGTTTCTATTCAGACTTCGTTTCTTTTAGCTCTGGGCTTCCTCTTCGAGCGCCTGTGAGTTGTGGTCACTCGATCTTTGAGGAGCTCCAGATATAGTGGAGAGGGGTGTGGCCATTCAGGTTGCAGTCTTTACCACACCCACTTCTACCGAATCACCAGCCATTCGGTAGGTTCAGGCTGGGGTCCTTCCAGGTGCCATTTCTGTTGGGGTTTTGGTCCCCTTCTCAATTTGATACTTATTCCTTTTATCGGCAGGTAGACTACATTAAATATCCATGGTGAGGTTGGAGGACAAAGCTTAGGGTGATATTCTTCTCGAGGTTCATCCAAATGAGACTTTCTGGTATTATTAGTGTTTGTGTAGAAATAGTTCTTGGTGTAGTTTTCCCATATAGAGATGTCAATTTTGGGTTTGTCGAACCATACAATGCCTTTTGCTATCTTTAGGGCTAGTATTTTCGGGCCCAATGTGGTCGCATTTGACTCACACTGGGACTTGGCCCTCCTTTCCCTTCACACGTCCTTTGTACAGTTCCACACAGAGAGGCGATGGGTGTGGCAATTCTGGTCTCAACCCTCTCCACACCCACTTCCATTGGTAGACCCCCCAACATGTAGGTTCAAGCTGGGGGCCTTGCAGCCCACAAAAAGGTTCGTCAGATGGGTCCTCACCTCTTCGACGCTGTTCCTCCGCCTCCCACAGTCTCTGTCTGAACATTTCCCTGGATTTTCTTCCATATTGCACATAGTGTTCACCCCATTCTTCCAACGCTGTTACCGTACTGACAAGAGGGTGTCCTCTGTACGATACAGTCGTCCTGTAAGCCATCCGTACTGGGTATTCTTCCCAATCGTTGATGGATGTGCAGACTCGATCACACAGCATTCTTAGGGGCAGCTCAGTGTTTTCAACCACTATTTTGTTTGGGTTAGTTTCTCGGTTGTAGATGCTTATTTTCATGGCTCGGCTTGTTGTCCAAACCTCCAACTCCCCTATGGAGATCTCGCAGAAATGTGTTTGATGTGGCTCTCTGTAATTATGGCCCCATCTGATTTTGAATTGCATTCCGAGTACTATTAAATAGACAACATTGAAGATCCATGGTGTCCCCATTGGGCTGGGGTTGTATGGCATTCTCCATGAGTCTTTTGTTACTGCGTAGTCAGTGATACCTCTAAGAGACCCTTTAGTTAGGTCTTTGTTCCTGTAGAACATTATACATGAGCAGTAGTAATTTTTGGTTCTGTTAAAGTTTAGGGTGTAATCTTTTCTGGGACGGTCTAACTTTACTAGTTCTTTCCGTACAATTAGAGCTGGTTGATACGGTCCTGTCCTGGATCGTTGAATCAGCAAATTCCACACATAAGTGGGTGCCTCGTCCTCTGAGTCTGAGTCATTGTAAAGCGGGTCTCTGTCCCAGGACCAGCATGTTTCAATGATTTTTGCAGATTTTATATTATCTCTCCCTTTCCAGATATAATTTGGACACCTCACGATTTGATTTAATAATTCTCTACCTTTCTTTCTGCGATGATGAGATCCATTGATGATTCTAGCGCCCCGTCGTTCAGTTTTTAGTTGTCCATTTCCTTGTTCGTGTGCTTCCATTTCCTCAGAAATGTCTTGCTGGCTCAAGCGTTCAGCACACTTTGCTTTTTCTCTGTTTTACTTGGGTTGGGACTTTTCTGTCTTCTTTATTGTCTTTGATCAGCTGTATTGTAGCTCCCACCGAATACACTCCCTTGTGTGGAGCCACGATCATCTGTACTGAGACTTTAATCCACTGGGTGGAGTCAGGTCTTATGGGCGTGTCTACCCTTTGTGCCTCGTTTGACAATTTACACAGTACTTTACCATAGTCCCCTCCCATTCACAGGTACAATCTTCTGGGCCTCTCTCACTCAATTTCCATAGTGTGAGGATCATTACTCTTAGTAAAACTGTGGTCCTACTTTTCACACAAATAAAAGCATCCATTACTTTTACGGGTTTTAGTTGCAACTCCCGTACATCTTCTTTCTTTTCACCTCAGCTCTGAGGGGCTTATTTTTCCATCTCTCTTTGCCTCAGGTTTAAGGAGCTCACAGTTTCATTATTTTTTCTTCGCCTCAGGTTTGAGGGGCTTATCTTTTCGTCTTTTTTCTTCACCTCAAGTTTTGAGGGGCTTATCTTTTCCTGGTCCCTCCCACCAAATGGGAAGGCCAGTAGGTTCCATGTTGACTTCACAGCTGTTTTGCAGCTTTAATCAACTTGATCATTTCGCATTCTGCTGACAGGTATCTTCTCTTGGCGTACTCCAAGATCTTCAGAGCCCTACCTGCCCAAAGCTCTGAGGTTGTTCTTCTTAAGATAACTCCCCCGCATATAGTGGCCATTCTACGATAGGGGAGCATGGTACTTGGTTCATTGGCCATAATCCGGTTTCTGGTTTGGAATTAGCTAGGAATTGGCTTCAGTTGCTCTATTTCTCGGATTCCCTGTTTTTGTTAACACAACCGTGTTATTGTCTAATATTCTCTTCACTTTGTCTGTGGCGTTGTATTTTGGACCCACAGACTTGTTCCAGCATGCTGACGACACTGTTGTCATTAGCTTTTCTTGCCGGTTTAACTACCACATACCCTGACCTGGAGTCCACTAGCACTAGAAGATATTTCTCTCCCTTCTTGCTAGTGACTCCCATGGGTCCAGCAACATCCATGCACACTGAGCCCCAAGGTATGATACTCTTGATAGTTTGTCCATCCACTCGGTGCCCGCAACGTCCTGCGTCATATTGACCACATACCACACAGTCCTGCAGTACCTTGCGAATTTGCTTCATGGGAATCCAGAGCTCCTGACTCTCCAACTCCTTACGTGTAGGTTGTACGCCCGTATGACCTAGCCCTTCATGCACGCCACGCACAACCTCTAACACGTACTCCTGTGGGACCCTCGGCCCGCCGGGGTTTGTTCCCACTCTCGATCCCGACAAAAACGATCTTTCTCTGTTGCACATTTTTTGAATCTAGCCACAGAGGCTGACTTAATGATTTGCTTCAACTTCTCTTTCCCAGCCGGGGAGAAGTCGCTTTCATTCACTCGTTGTTCTGTTACTTCGGGGATATTTTCACAGGTATTTGTACAGTCCTGTTTGCCAATTGAACTGTAAGGTGTTATATTGTTTTTAGGTTTCTGCGGGTCATAGACACCTCTGCCCCAAAGACTATTAGGTAAGGTTTTCCATCCACTTTGGCATAGATTTCAACCCCGTCCTAATAAGCGTTATCTAGGGTGACCCGCAACCTTTCGGCCATTATTTAGCTGGTCCCCCATCCCTTCTCAGTCGGAATTCATGAAGGGCCTTTCTTTCATCAGGGGTCATTTTAGCATATTCTTTTGAGGGCACATAGTCGCCCCATCTTCGAGGTGTTGTGTTAGCTGCTTCGGCTTGAAATCCCCTTTGTTGTTGGTTTTGTTGTTGAGCCCTAGGGGCTGCTTTTGGCCGTGTTGGATTTTGTTTCATCCCGTTTTTTCTCTTTTCATCCCAACATTGTTTGTCTAGGTCACAAGACTTTACTGCTTGATCGATCTTGAGGACCAAGGTCTCACCAGGCATCCCAATGAAGGTCACTTCTCTCTTACTTCCCTTTACTACCACTCTCAGAGCCCCAACATCGTTTTCTCGAGGAATTGTTCGTCCGAGTCGATTCCAGACTGATGTGGGGTGTTGTCCTTGATCCATGCCTTCTTTTGCCTGTTGGATTTGAGAATCCTCCGTCGTGGTAGTAGATAACAGCTCAGGTTTTGTTTCAGTTGGATCGTTCATTTTGGACTGGTCCACCAGTCCTATTGGTGCCACACCCGTGGCACCAATTTCGTTTTTGCCGTCTCGAGTTGTCTGTTTTCAAAGCCTCCAGACTTTATGTCCCGGTACCTTGGGATGAAAACAGACCTTCTGCTTAACTTACCCTTTGAACCATGGTCAGTAGTCCTTAGTAAGCTCCACTTACCCCACCACTGCCTAGTAGTATAGGGTACTCAGCTGGTAGCTAGTCCTGCCGCGCTACAACTCCTCCACCCTAGGAGAGTTGTGGTTTGGCGCTCGGTCAGTCCACTGATGCACGCCTTGTTATCTTGAGTTCTTTATGCTTTAAGCACGTTGGGCGCCATGTTAATTCTACGTGAGTGAGGTTAGCCGCAGGATCTTGCGACAAGTCCTCACTCCAGCCTCTCCAGTAACGGGTTTTTTAACTTTTATCCTTGCACACGAGTATTACCCGATATGTCTCAAGATTAGTTAGAATTAAGGCTGAGACGAGGTAATTCACTTAGGCTTGTTCACTGTCTTCATCTGACATGTCACACCCTTAGTCCCACTCCGATTTGATAGCCTGACTTAGCAGAATGGAGTCAGATCGTATCTCCCGGAGAAACATGCATTAAACGACAGCTTACCTCTGTAGATGGTAATTGTTTCTGGCCTAATAAATTTTAGGATCTTGGAAAGTAAAATCCTAGGATGTTGTTTATATCTTTTTGGCTAACACAACCATTTAAAACCTCCAATAATCTTGTTGTTATCTTGAACCAAGTTTTCCATCATTTAATATCAAGGTGAGTCAAAGGAAAATCCAAATTTGTACGTTTTTATGTTTCTTTATTATTTAGTTGCAGGGGTAACAGCATAAGCACTACTTACTACAGAGAAGATTTAATCAGGTTACATGATTTGCATTTAAGAGAGTTAAGTGATTCACAGCTCACCAAAGATGTCCTCCACACGCTGGGTCTTAATGTGTTTTTAGCTTTAATTAAATTGAGTTGCAATCCAATGTATAATTTGTATAATCTTCTAAAATGTTGGTTTATTCTACAATAATCTGATTCCGATCAAATATGTTTAATCCATCCAGGTAATCTTGGTGTGTTCCAACTTGTGTTTTTATCTCCACCAGAAAACTTTGTTCCAATCCTATCAGGAAATCTTGTTGTTGTTCCACAGAAAAAACCTCCAGGTGATGCTGTTGTGCTCCAATTAAAAGTCTGCACTCCAGCAGACTGGACAAATCTTTGTTTAATCCCACATAGGAAAAGCTTGTGTTTCCAATTCTTCAGGAAAAACTTGTTTTGTAATCATCCACTTTAGGAAAAACTTGTTTTAATCCTGCTATAATCCCGTCAGGAAAGCCCGCACTTCCAGCAGACTGAATAAATCTTCGTTGTAATTCCACAGAAAAACTCCAGGTAATTCTGTCGTGTTAAAAATCCCAGTTGTAATCCATCAAACTGTTCAGGGCTAAAAAATCTGGTAATCCTCCCAGGCAAAATCAATTATTCCTCAAAAGTGTTATCCATTCAAGGATATTGTAATCCATTCAGTTGTTCTGCGATGCTGATGAACAAGGTTTTCAAAGCAGGCTGTGACCGGAAAGAACATCCTGTTCTCTCAGACTTTAAACAATCAGTCCTCCATGGCCAGGTCTCCGGGCTGATGTCTTCCTTCACATCAAGGGTTCAGAAAAATAGTATTTTCCTTTAAATGATGTTTAATCCATCATTTTATTCTGTGGTACTGACGAGAGACCTTCCGAAGCAGGCCGGAGACTAAAAATAGAACATTGTGTTCTTTTAGACTGTAAACTACTTTACGCTTGACCTTCGATGTACAAAACTTCCTCCAAACTCCCTTCAAGCTTCTGTGGTACTGATGAACAGGCCTTCCTTAGCCGGCCGGAGCCTAAAATTGGAACATAGTGTACTTACAGAAACAACTTGCCCGCTGCACTCCTGACTCTCTGCTTTAATTCATCAAAGCTTGTAGTTTTTTCAACAAAATTCTTGGTTCTGTCCAGTTGATGAGGTATTTTCAGCAGGGTGGAGATAAAGAGCACACCGTGTTTTCTCAGTTCTCAGTCCAAGGCCAGTCAGCCTTCAGTGGGCAGATCCTGCTCCGGGGTCGGTCTCGGATGACCCAAAACAGTAACTTAACTAATAGTTGAATTAAATCAAAAAGAACTTGTTTGTTCCACAAAAAATCTTTTCAAATCAGGAGAAATAGTATTCCACAAAAGAGCAGCTTTTAATCCATCATTGGCCGACGAGAGACCCTCTACAGCAGAGCGGAGATAAAAAGTACACTTTGTTCCACTAACATAAACAGCGCTCGGTTCTTCCAAAATTCATTTAATTTTTCACCAAACAAAGTTATCCTTGTAACTGATTTTCTGTCTTAAGGTAGTAGCAGTCTTGTTGCTTGTTTATACTAAATTTAATATAATTTTAATGCTCTGGACAAGAATGGGAATATTTCCTTACCTTCTGTTCGGCAAATCCACAGGGGCTTTTTACCAAAGGTAAGGAAAAAATACCTCAATCCTGAATCGAGATTTGAGGCTATATTCCAGCTCTGCAATTAATCCAATTTTTGAAGAAGAATAGCAAGGGATCCAGGCTGAAGCAAAAATATCTCCTTTTTTGTCCAAGGAGAGTCTTTTTAGAATATTCTATCTTCTTCTTTGTAGTTCCAGAGCGTCCATCTTTGTCCAGTAATATCCAAATGGTCTTCAAAAAATCTTCAGCCCCTTTCTCCTCTCAGAAAGCCTTATTTATAGTCAAGAAAAGGGTTTGACCCCCATGTCATGAAATAAAATAATTTTGTCTTTGTGTTTTCATTATATCGAAGAGGTTTTTCATACGATGTTAAAAATGATCAAGTTTCTCTCATAAAATGGTAAGGGTTTTCTGAGAGGAGACAGAATGTGAGCATCTACTCATGTGAGGCTTTGGGACTTAAGGAATGCTTGAAAGTGGGTCTCTTCTGGTCTTTGAGTGACTTGTGGCGGGGGGGGCCTTGGTGCCTTTTGTCAGTTTTATGACTTCACAGATTTATATGACTGGCAAGGAGAGACACTGGCCCCTTTGTTCTGGGTGTTACACATCCCCCATCAGCCTCATGTGAGTTGGAAAAAAGGTGTCCAGCTCTGAAAACTGTGTTCACTTGAAGGCGCAGAGAACATGGTTGCATAAAACGTAGTAAAACAATTAATACCTTGATCATAAAGCACTTGTGCATTAATTATATAATAGTTGTGAAGTAGTTTTCAATCAGATTAAAAGTAGAACTGTGTAAAGTCAGCCTGTATAAATAAAGGTTGAATGAATGAATATTATCCTTCACTCTTTTACCAAAAAAAGAGTTCAGCCAGCTGAAAAAACAAATGGTATTTCCTCTATCAGTTAAGGGGGGGGGGGAAATACCCCACCAGAGAGACAAAGAAGGGCCTTGGTGATTGGTGGAAGGCAGGAATATCCTGCAGGAGTATATAAACATGGGTATCCTCCTCCAGCGGGAACGCAGAAAGGCCCCGGGGTGAAGAGACTTGGATTCAGACTAATCAGGTTGTATGAGGTCTTCCTTGAAACACATAAAATGTCTTTTCTTCCACCCATTCTCTCCCCACTGTCTCCCTGGCTCTCTTTTGAACAAATGTAATGACTTTTAAGAATAGCACAATGTATTCTGTGACTTTCTTTTTTTAAACTTATGATTAATTAAACTGGTTTTTTGGAACTTTAAATTATGAGCGTTTGTCGTGTTTTCAGCGTGTTTTTCCTTTCTGATCCAAAGTGAACCAAAAAACGAATTCTGGGGCGGATAAGTTTCATACGTCAACAATTGGAGGTTCCTACCGAGTTGGTTGCACGCGCGGACAGGAAGGGGAAGAGGAGTCCAGAGCACTGATCACTGACCGGTCACTTTACAAAGAAGGTAAGCAGATTCCTGTTTAAACGAAATCTGTGATTGGACATTAATAGGCAAATTTTAACTCAGTGTGTTGGACTCATTAAGATAATGAAATAAGACAAGTATACGTATACATGAAGTAAATAATAATACCCAAGTCCCAGGTAAAAACACGCAGTGGTCGCGCCTACCAAAAAGCCGACGGGCTTTTGGAACAGAGGGGTCGGGGTTTTAGAATAAATAAATAATTTATTCGCCGCTGACCCTGTAACTCTGAGACCAAGTTCAACTGTAATCTTACTAGGTTGTGTCTAGTTTAAAACAGTGACAATTTAGACTTACTTATAATTCGAGATTAAATAAGTAAGGGCGGGGCTAGGTGAGAGTTTTGAAATGAACACGCTGACTTTCGCTGATAAAATAATCCGATAAGAGTTCCAAAATTTGGACCAGTTAAAAATAGAATAAAATTAGTCACAGAATACTAAATCTTTTTTATGTTCTAAACCAGTGAGGGTACGAACACTGTGAGGAGCCAACACACGTCAAACCAATCTGATGTTACACTCAAAAGGTTCTAAAAAAAATAAAAATAAAAATAAATTCTTTTTATTGCTGAGGTTTCTGGCGTCAGAGCTCCGCGTGCCTGTTGGGCTGGTCTGTTTGTCCGTGGTCTGTCCTGTGAGTTATAAGGCCAGCGTGAGCTGGTCAGTCTTAAGTGTTGTAAGTCTTGTTGAATTATAAGGCCAGCGTGTGTGTGTGTGGAAGAAGAAAAGAAAAAAGAGTTCCGGAGTGGTACACGGGAAAAGAATCGGACGGGCTGACTTGCCATAAGGAACGCGCAGTCTGTCTCGACCCTTCCAGTGTGGGAGGCACCCGTGTATTCACTGAGTCCTGGTTCCTGTGACAATAAAGATTAATAGCTGTGTGGTGTGTGCATGTTTTACTGTGAGAATGGACAAAGGTATAACAGCTGAGATGGAAGGGAATTTTAGTCAGAAGTGCGGGAGCGCCTCATTTAAACCCATAGAAGAACAAAAGAAAATTATAACACAGGCAATAAATATATCAATGCAGGACAAAAAACAGGAAAAACAGCTCTTAAAAAAATTAGAGGAATTAACTGACAAAACAGGTAAAAGTAACGTGGTGAGTTTAATATGGAAAAAAATAAGGACGTGTAAGGAAGAAATAGAAGGTTTTGAAAAGCAAAAGAAAGAGGCCAATGCTTTACAAAAAGGGAAATATAAAAAATTGTTGACTGCATCAGACAGCAGTTGCAAAGAGTGGTTTAAACTGGTTTTAATAGCACAAGGAGTGTTACATTTACTGACTATGGAGAAAAGTGAGAAAACAGGAATTCTTGAGCCTCCACCCTATAACAGCACCCCACCAGCACCATCGGTAAAAAGCATGTACCCAATATATCATGTAGAAGGGGGCGTGGTAAAGATAGAAGAAGCTCCCTCCACCTTAGTACAAGAGAATTCCATGACATCAGAGAATCTGGTTACCAAGAGTGAGGTGGGATCAGTGAGTGCATCAGACTTCAGAGACTTTATGAACACACATGGGTCCCAAAAGGCAGCTGTCAGCTCAATATCTATAACCCCTCCTCCCTTCTCTCCAATAACACCCCCAAGGTCACAGGTGTCGTTTTACCACCCAGTGGCCCCAGGGCCCCTCTCGCTCACTTTAAGTGAGACATCAGGGCAAAAATATGTTCCTCCTGACGCTCCTGGGTGGGGAAACAGGCCTGAATTAACTGACAGGATGTTAAATCTGACACCCCACAACACATCAAGGCCCGGGAACCCCCCCTTGGCCGAAGGCCCTCTTCGGATCACTTCAGAGGTTATGACCTCTCCTCCTCTTCCATCCAATCGGATGGAAAACACCAGTACACCGCTTCCCCTCTACAACACCACACCCAGTACACCACTTCCTGTAACATCACACCCCATTAGTCTTATGGAGCATGAGGAGACGCAAGGGTTTGAAAATTGTTCTTTTTCCAGCAGCAGCTATCCCTTGTTCCAAGCAGGTACACAAGTCAGGTACAAACCTTTTGCTCTGGGAGACATTCAGGCCTTGGTGGAGAAATTGCCCCCCCTAACAGAGGGGGCCAGCAAATGGTTGAACTCAGTGGACAGCCTCACCAAAGGGATCACATTGGCAGTGGGGGATGTGAGAGCTTTGTTGGGGAGATGTGTCACTTCCACTAGGATGGATGAATTGGAACGGGCAGCAGGTTGGAATCGCACAGTTCTCGACTCAGAACCCATGACAAATCACTTAAATAGGTTCGCAGGAGCCCTTAGGGAGGCTTACCCACTCCCGGAGGGTTCAGGGGTGCCTAAGTTTCATTGGAAACCTGGACAGAACCCCACAGTTTATTTAGATCAGTGTAAGCAAGAGTGGCATGATAGAACACACTGCCACGGGTGTAGTGGACCTACCCAGGGTCAAATTAAGGTTTTTGAACTGTCCAGTGATGACCTTTACTGACCTCTCAGTAAAGCAAGACATTTACTACAAAATTATTCATTTAGCTATAATCTGATAACATAGTCACCAATAAGAGACTATTTCTATCTTTGATTTTAGGCTGATGTGATCAAAAGAATAATTTTATTTGTAAGAGCATCAGTACATTTTAATGTCAGATAAATCAAATACTCTGCTTAATTCAAAATGTTGTACATGGAGGATTTCTCCTCTCCTCTCGAACTTGCATGTGAAGATAAAAGGAACACTTTATCTCATTCATTTTAGCTTGAGCTCAGGACAATCTAGACACCCAAAGACTTTTGTTTTTGTCCTATTTAATAATCAAGCTATTATCATTAATAGGTCCCATATGTGATGCTTAATGACGTTGTTTTAATCAAACCAACAGTATTTTGTTAAAGTGTTAAAGCAAAGGAATCAGTTTTATCATAAAATGCTGACATCTGAAACTAACACTTTATCTTTCTGACAAACTAATCTTTTGACCCCCTTTCAACATGTTGATGTCATCCTCACATCAACTTATGATGCCATTCGGCCAATCAGAAAGAACACATTTTCTGGGTCACGTCTCAGTTAAAACCTTCACATCTTACTTTCTCTTAGAAAGTCTGCTGGAGTAAGCCTCAAACCATGGTCTTCTCCAAAGAACTGATGATCGTCTAGTCACACGCTAAGGACACGTCATTCAGTTAAAAGATTTATAACATGCCTGTTATAAATCTATTTCAAGCCGTGAAAAGCTCTCTTTTATTGACATTCCTTTAAGGAACGTCTTATCTTGGAAACACCACCAGGAGCTGCCGTTACTTTCGGTTCGAGTCAAGGCGCACGTCTGGAGACGCTGAGAATGGTAAACGAACTGACCAAACTGGACCGAGGGAGACTGACCATCTTCACGAGGTAACAAGTCGTCAAATGCTTTGCCAAGGGTACCAACGTGTAGCTTTAATCGGCCGGAGAACTGCCATGTTTCTGGTTAAACACATCAAGATAACTCCCTGACTCTTAACTTTTCTTCCTCCATATTTCTCCTCCTAAATCTTTCCCTCTCAATCTAAGCTGGAAACTATATTTTTTAAGTTAAAGAGCCCACAGACTAAATATGCTTAACATCTAATATTTATGTCTGTTGTGTTAAATTTAAGTGTGCTGACGTATTTGAATTGAAAGAAAGTGAAATCATGTCAATCAAGTGTAATGGTGTTAATTTAGTTGATTTATTTTAAATAAATGATAGTGTCTCTTTGACATATCAAACTAAGTTAACGTCTTTGTCACTTAATGGCTCTGTTTATTTATCCATCATAAAGATCACAGAAATATTGGGTAAACTGAAAAAGAACAGAATCCGTGAATTTACTATTCAATCTGAATAAGTAGATTAATTAAGATAAAAAGGAGATCAGTATTAATATTGACCTCCTCATTAATTCTTACATCTGGTGGCTCGTACCGGTTCTGAAAGTTTATTGATTTCTGTGGTTTCTCATGAACTGTAACGTCATGTTTGCATAAACGGATCCAAGTTTTAAACTCTGAGGATAATACTTTTGGCTGGAAGTGTTCAAAGCAGGCAGATTCTGCATGTTTTTATCATTTGAAGCTGTGAGATTATTATTGTTTCAACTCTGTTAGACGCTGTTGGAAGCATTCAGGTGAAGTTTTGTCAGCCGTGGTCTGTGGTGGTTCTGGTTCGGTCCAGTTCACGCAGACTCCTGTACAAAGCTTTGTTTGACCGCCGAGTCAGAAGCCTGAAAGCTAATTTAACATCTACAAGATTGCTGTTGTGGTATTTTACATTTTAGAGCAGGTCAAAGAAGCATATTACTGTTAGAACGTGTCGGATAGCGGTTCTGTTCAGACCCGAGTTTCTGATCCACGACAAAGTGGACCGGAACCGACCTTAAACGCGCTCCGAGAGAGTCCGTGTTTGTTCAACAGCTGCAGTGCTGTGTTACTGAGCGTAACTAAGTTGGCCTGTCTAGGTGTGTTCGCCGCATGTTTCAGAATTTTGGAAAGTTAATTTGTAGCGTTTGAGTTGTTTTAAGAGCCTATAAAGTTGTGGTCTGTTGTGCGAGCTAACGTTAGAGCTACGTGTCCAAGTACACGTTTGTTTATGAGCTGTGATTGGATGAAACGAGAGCTGTGTGCTGTCAATCACTCAAGTAGCGAACGCTGATTCGCTGTTGTGTGCTGTCAATCACTCGTAGCGAGCGCTGATTCGCTGTAGTGGGAACGCACGCCGTTGCGACAACCCACTTTGTCGTCATTTCCGGTACTTCATTGGTCGAAGGTTAGAAAACTACATTTACCATGGTTGCTTGGGAAAAGGACTACAAGCACTGTGATTGATTGGTTGACGTCACGTATCTCAGCACAGCAGAGCTGGTGACGCGCTGCGTCGACCCGCCTATTTGTGTCGTCATTTCCTGGTGCACTTTCAGTGACGAACAGTCACATTCACAAAAAACATCATAAAAAGTCAGCATTTTATGGTGAGTTACCAGCTTTTAATTTTGTTCTGTACACAAACAATAGCTCCTGTTTATTTTAAATAAAATATTTAGAATAACAGAGGTACGGACAAACATTTTTGCTTATTTTAAATACAAAGAATTTAAAATAACAAACAAAAGTACAGTTTTCACTCCAGATAACTGAAAAATTTTTCCTTTCTCTTCCTTTCTCTGACACATCATCTTCCACAGTTGTCCTGTGCACATTTAAACTTTCCTGTTTATTTCAAATAGTGAAAAGTTTAGAATAACGAATACAGAACATCTTTTATTTTGATTTTCACTGAAAATCCAGATAAAAGATGGCAGGCACAGAGGGTGAGACCCCTAACACCACTGATACGGGGCAGCTTGTGCCAACTGAAGGCCACGACCCGACCAAAGAAGATTGGATCGAACGTGCCTTATTTTCACTCACAGGGTCCATCACAAACTATCATGAAGAAACACAGTTGATGGAGGAAGCAGATGTGGACAGAGCATTAAAAACTGTAACAGCTGGAACCACAACGGCTGAAAAGAAAGCAGACAGAGATAAACGTTTGGCTAAATTAAGCCTTCTGTTAAAGGCCAAGCTAGACTTTGAAACTGCTGTACGCCGGGCTGTCTCTACATCATGTTTAACAGCACAAATGGAGGTTGCCGCTTTACAGCAGGAGGTAAAGAGTTTAACACAGTCGAGTATTGGCAGCGCTGAACAAACGCGTAGTCTCTACGAAGAATGCAAAGTGTTAAAAAGGGATTTTGACCAATCACAAGTTGATTTGGAAAAATGTGTGGTGGAGAAGGATAAGTATTACCATCAATACAAGTCGATTCAGGCGGATTGTGGGGAGGCACGAGACGCGCTGGAAAAATGCACGGACACCCTGGAATCATTATCACTACGGTACACAAGGCTGCAAGAAGATTATAGAAAATCACAAGAACAGCACATGATGTTACAACGTGAAAATGATGGGTTAAAAGTCCAACTGAATAGTTGTAAAATAGAGCGTGCATCAGCAATGAACAAACTCTTTGAAGAAGAGAGAAAATGTTTGGGTCTCATGAGTAAACACCTTGAGAACTCACCGCCTCCGCTGCCTCCTCCCATACCTGATGACCTACTCCCTCCTCCACCGCCCCCGCCCATGCCAGATGCACTACTCCCTCCAACACCACCGCGCCGTCCCTTAGGGCCTCTAAAACCGACAATCCCACCGGATGCGCCGGTGGGTGGATCTGATAATAACCCACAAATACCTCTATCAATGGCTGAACTACGGAATATGGCGAAAAGCATTCAAACCTTCGCCCCTGGCCCAATGGGCTCACACGAAACCAAGATCTATCTCGAGGACCTTGATTTCCAGCTTCAACGTTTCCCAGAAGCTACAGATGATGATAGAATCTGTCTGTTAAGGTTAACATCGGACAGGACGGTGCATGCTTTTATGAAGCGTCAACGAGAAGCAGTGATGAAAGACTACAGTCTTCTCTGTGCTGCGCTGATAAGGGAGTTTTCTCCTTGCACGGGGCCCGATGGCATCATAACAGCAGCTAACATCAAGCAAGGTAGGAATGAACACCCAAGGTCATATTATGACCGAATATTCCGTGCCTATTTCGGGGACAGATGCGAACCTGAAATGGAGGAGGAGGTAGGGTTTAAGTATATTTTCAGCCAAAACCTCTGCCCTGACATAAGAGAGAAAGTACATGTCAGCGCAAACTATAAACGGAGGTCCATCGAAGACATAAGAGAGTGCGCGATAGATGTTTTTACAGGTCGCACACCAAACAAAACACCCTTTGAAGTGTGTCCTGGTGAAAAGGTCAAATACCAAACGCTAGACCTTGAAGGAGCAAGAGCGCCAGCTCACTCTTTTAAGGAAGCCGAGAATAAGCAAAATTTCCAACCTGACAGACCGCAAAATGAAGGTGTCCGCTGGAACAAAGACCAAAAGGGGTCCAGAGACCCCAAGTGGTACAGGCCGCATCAAGAGGAAGAGCCCCATCAAAAAAGGAAGGCTTTCCAAAAGAAAAAGAAATATGGGTCCCAAGGAGACTCATATGAAAGAGGGTGGTCCCAGAGAGGACCCCCGAGCAATGCGCCAGCTCCTGCACCTCAAACTGAACAGTCTGGGGCGAGGAAAAACCCACAGAAGTTCCAGAAAAAAGGCCCTAAACCTCTGTCTTCAGAAGAGATGGAGAACATACGTCGGTTGTTAGAAAGTTTGAAAAAAACAAACAAGGAAAACAAACCTGGAGTGATGTGTAGCACTATCATTGATAGTGACTCAGAACACACAAATAACAGCAATGCCACGATTGCTGACAGTCACCAAGATACTGATGGTCAGGATGCTGACAATCAGGGTATAGACGGTCAACAAGACGTTGACTGTGACCATGACATCATTGTTACAGAGTCCGAGTGCCCCTCATCGGAAAAAGGGGGGGTAAGCTCACTCACCAAAGACAATGACTCGTCACACACCGATCACTCAGACCCATGTGTGACTGCACTACCAGTACAGGTGAATGAAATTCACACAGACAATGGTAGACGTAACACACGTCGGAAAAAACCTGGTAGGTTCCTGTGTAACATTATCAGGAAGGGGCCCGCTAAGAAGGCTTACCTGTCAATCACTTTAGAAGGGGTCCTCACAGAAGAGGCCCTCCTGGATGGTGGGGCTGACATAACCATTATGTCTCCCACACTGTTGAAGGA
>JBBPBX010040174.1:24816-29505 GCA_038048925.1 Garcialebias charrua | reverse complement strand
TATTTATATACTATATATATATATATATATATATATATCCAAGATGGCCGCGCTCAGACCAGCTGCAGCTTCATGGGCTCCTGGTTCATCCCTAGTTTTTAGTAATTTTAATAGTGTTTTTGTACCTGACTCTGCGCGTTTTTTGCGGGTGAATTATAGCCGAACTGAACTGTTAAGAATTGGAACGGATTTACCACAGGGCACAGCTGATATCAGCAACGAACTCAAATCAGAGCTCGGAAGATTGGAGCTGTTAAGAACATCTTTCTGGAAGCAGATGCGCTCCGGTTCACGCTCCAGGGGAAAGAAAAGGAAGCGGTGCTCCCGAGGTCAGAAGCGGGGCTGCCGAGCAGGAATTATGACGAGACTGCGGGCAGACGCTAAAACCGGGAGACCCCCGATGCCGGCTCTTTTTCTGTCCAACGTCCGCTCGCTGGACAACAAAATGGATCTGCTCCGACTGAGAGTAACAGCGTCGGAGGAGTTGAGGAGGTGCTCTGTGCTCTGCCTGACAGAAACGTGGATCTCTGAGGATACACCGGACTCTGTTTATGAGCTGGATGACAGACTCTTTTTCAGAACGGACCGGTGCACCGAGACTACGGGAAAAACACGAGGCGGCGGTGTTTGTATTTACGTGCACAAAGATTGGTGCTCAAACTGTGCTGTTATCAAAAGGCTTTGCTCAGCTGCTGTGGAGTTGTTAACAGTAAGGTGCCGTCCTCATTACATGCCCCGTGACTATTCAGTGATCATTATCACTGTTATTTACATAGCCCCTGATGCTAATGCTAATGACGCCCAGGGAGAAATTCATGACTTACTCACCTCGCTGCAGTGTAAATATCCTGAGGGGCTCTTCATTGTTTCAGGTGACTTCAATCACGTAGAGTTACAGGTCTCCCTCCCAACCTTCAATCAGCACGTTTTCACAGCAACAAGAGGAAATAAAACGCTTGACCAAGTCTACACGAATGTGAAGGGGACGTACACGGCAAAGCCACGCCCACCGCTCGGGGCTTCCGATCACTGCTCTTTGATCTTTGTCCCAACACAGCTTCCCCCACTCAGACGCTTTAAGCCGGAACAAAGAGAGAGAAAAGTTTGGCTTCAAGATAGTACCTCCATGCTGAGAGACTGTTTTGAGAATACAAACTGGTCTGTCTTCAGGGAGGCAGCTACTGATGGGAGCTCAGTGGATCTGGAACTTTATGCTTCCTCAGTCCTGGGTTACATCAGCACATGCTCTGAAAATGTATCCATAAAAAAATATGTTAAATGTTACCCCAACAAAAAACCCTGGTTAAATAAAGAAGTCCGCACCCTGCTAGCAGCCAGGGACACTGCATTCAAGTCCGGAGATACAGAGGAGCTGAGAAAGAGCAGGAAAGAACTGGTTGATGGCATTAAGAAGGCCAAGGCCACGTATGCACAGAGGATCGAGGGACAGTTCACCTCACAAGACCCACGGAGCATGTGGAAGGGTATTAAATGCATAACAGATTACAAAGGCAAGAACAAACAATGCCCCAGGGACCCATCTCTGCCTGATGCCCTCAATAAGTTTTATGCACGTTTTGATGATCCAAACAGACCAGCTAGCACCAGACTCACCTCATCACCAGATGAAGAGCATCTCAGAGTGACCGCAGCAGAAGTGAGAGGCAGTCTCAGAAAGATTAATCCTCATAAAGCAACCGGACCAGACAACATCCCAGGGAAAGTTCTGAAGGAATGTGCGGACCAGCTCTGTGAGGTGCTGGCTGACATCTTCACCACCTCACTTGCACTGGAGTCAGTTCCCACCTGCCTGAAGACCGCGACCATCATCCCAGTCCCAAAGAGCTCCACAGTGACTGGTCTGAATGACTATAGACCGGTGGCCCTCACCCCGATAGTCGCTAAATGTTTTGAGAAACTGGTCATGTCCCACATCAAGACAACCGTCAACATCAACGAGGACCCTCATCAGTATGCATACCGTGAGAACCGATCAACAGAGGACGCCATCTCCTCTGTGGTCCACACTGCTCTCACCCACCTGGATCAGAAGGACTCATACGTGCGTATGCTCTTTGTGGACTTCACATCTGCCTTCAACACCATGATCCCCCAAACTCTGATAGACAAACTATCCACACTTGGACTAAGCCCCTCCATTTGTAACTGGGTACTAGACTTCTTAACAAACAGACCACAGTCCGTGAAGATCCACAACTTCTCCTCCTCCACCATAACCCTCAGCACTGGCTCTCCTCAAGGATGTGTGCTGAGCCCTCTTCTGTTCACTCTGCTCACATATGATTGTACAGCCACACTTCCAGGCTGTCATATTGTTAAGTTTGCAGATGATACAGCGGTGGTGGGATGCATCACAAACAATGATGAGTCCAGCTACAGACAGGAGGTGGAACATCTGGAGAGCTGGTGCAAAGAGAATAATCTTCACATGAATGTGAAGAAGACAAAGGAGATGATTGTGGACTTCAGAAGGAACAAACACACCCACGCCCCACTGAAAATAGGTGGATCTGCAGTGGAAGTGGTCTCCAGCTACAAATACTTGGGTGTACACATGAATGATAACCTCAGCTGGAGCAACAACACCACCAGCCTGATCAAGAAAGGTCATCAGAGACTCTACTTCCTCAGACGGCTGAGACGTCTGAGCAGCCCAGTTCTCACCTCCTTCTACAGGTGTGCAGTGGAGAGCGTCCTGTGCTCCAGCATCAACGTGTGGCATGGAGGCTGCACAGTTGAAGAGAGGAAAGCTCTGCAGAGAGTGGTGAAGGCTGCACAGAAGTCTGTGGGAGTCAGTCTCCCCACCATCACCATCATCATCAAGGAGTTTGTTTGGTAAAATGCTTAACAAAACTCCTTTTTATTTACTCCAATAAAAGACAAACGTAAAAAAAAACTTGTCCCAGGTGGGACGCGAACCCGCTTCGTCTGGTCAAGATACAATAGCATTAACGCTGTAAGCCACGGCGGCGGATTGTTTTTTTTGGGAGTTCACGTTGCTTATGAAGGAATCACCGCTCTTGACATTCTAGCTACGCAAAGGAGTTAGAGATTATTAGTTATATTTTAAAACCCTGGCTGCGCGCAACAGTTAGACAATATTAGTTATATTTTAATGACATTCAAGCCGCGCTGAAAGGCGGAAATGGGTGCGCGCTTCGTTGTTATTTACGTTGTAACATAAGCTGATTTGTGATCAGTTATTAACAAAAATTAAACTCAGAAACACTAATATATATATATCCAGCTAACAATTTTTTTTAGCGGAGTCTCCTCTCTTAAAACACGAACACTCCACCCACGTGAAGAGAGCACCCCACCCACTTCCAGAGAACTGCCCACCCACTTCAAGGCGGCTCTGCGGCAAATGCGTAATGAACGCGGGTGGCCCAGAGCCACCCAGGGACGAGCTGGACTGGGAAGGGCTGGCCAATGCGAAAACGGCTACAGACATTTACACCTTCAGATGCAGGAAGAGGGCCACCTGCATCATGAAAGACCTCACTCACCCAGCACACTCACTCTTTGCCCCACTCCCCTCAGGACGGAGGTTGAGGAGCATCAAATGTAGAACCACTAGACTGAGGAACAGCTTCTACCCTGAGGCTGTTAGACTCATGAATAAATAAAAATAAAATAAAAATAAACACTGCAAAATATCACATTGTGCTGATGCTGATCTGTTTTCTTGTTGCTGTGTTCATCTGTGTTCATCTGTGTTCATCTGTGACCATCTGCTCATACAAACTCATGTTCGTGCTGCTGTTTATTCCCACTATATTAGGCTTAGTGTATTACTAGTTGATGTTTTTCTTAGTTAGTTCTAGATGTTATTACTGTTTTTCTCTTTCATTTGTTGTTGGATGTAACTGGGACCTCGTGTACATAATCTCGTTTTCATCACATGTACCACATGCGTGCAAATGACAATAAAGACTCTCTGACTCTGACTCTGACAAGTAAATATGGCAGAGAGCGGCTTAGCTGCTGAGGAAAAATAACAATGTTCTTTCTTTGGATTTAGATTGTCAGGTGAGGGGCAGAAAAGGATTTCTGTAGACAATGCTAAAAATAGTTCCAACAAAAGGATGGAACTACAAATCTTTTTCAACATTTAAACAGCGGAGTGGAGCAGCTCCCAGTGTTTTTACAGCCTTGATTTAATACTGCTTCCCTGAAACAAAGCACGGGTCAGAGCTCATTTAGCCATGCTGAGCTTAATGAGAAGAGCAGATGTAGCGTACCATATTTTCCGGACTATAAGTTGCACCTTTTTGCCTAATTTGCATGCCCTACGACTTATAGAGAGGTGAGACTTGTTTATGGATTTTTCCCCATATTTTTAGACCAATTTTTGGCTCAGATATGACCGTTTTTCCATTTAGGCAAAAATGGTGCAATACCACCTTTGTCCGCTAGGGTACACCAACCGTTCCCACCTCGTGTCCGACGAGAGCCTCCTCTGGACGGACTCAGTCTGTCGCAGCCCAGCCTCCTGCTCTGGAGGTATGAACTAGCTACTTCGCTGTTAGCTCAGTGTTTGTTAGCAAAATAGGTCAAGAACCACAGGACAGATTTTGATCAAACTTACAGAACGTAATCACTAGATGGATATTTACAACTGATTAGCTTTATGAGATGTTTGAGATAAAATTTGATGTTTTATAG
>JBBPBX010040174.1:4816-19816 GCA_038048925.1 Garcialebias charrua | reverse complement strand
ATCAGCCTGTGGCATTGCCTGGGAGTTATGGAAGGCCAGATTTCCTTCATGCTTGCTGTCAGCTCTTCTTTGTTGTTGGGTCTGGTGTCCATCATTTTCCTCTTGAGAATACTCCATAGAATCTCAATGGGGTTTAGGTCCGGCAAGTTGGATGGCCAGTCAAGCACTGTGATGGCATGGGCATCAAACCAGGTTTGGGTGCTTCTGGCAGCATGGGAAGGGGGCAGGTCCTGCTGGAAGATGAAATCTGCATCTTCATGCAGATCCTCAGCAGAAGGAATCATGAAGACGTCTAAAATATTCTGTTAGATGGTTGCGGTGACCTTGGATTTAAGAAAGCAGAGTTTACCAACACCTGTACCGGACATTGCACCCCAAGTCATGACTGACTGTGGATATTTCACACTGGACCTCAAGCAGTATGGGCTCTGCTCCTCACACTTCTTCCTCCAAACCCTTGGACCTTGATTTCTGAATGAAAGGCACACTTTACTTTCATTGGAAAATAGGGCCGAGGAACCCAACAGTTGTAGCCCATCTCCCGGAGGTGTCTGAATGTGGTGATTTTTGAAACTGTGACTCCCGCCTCCTTCCACTCTTTCTAGATCTCTGCCAGATTCTGGGATCTTCTCTTTTTGATAATCCGCTGAAGCCCACAGACATCTCTTTTGCTGGTGCATCTTCTCCTGTCACATTTTGCCCTTCCACTAGACTTTCAGCCGGCCTCCTTAGCTATGAACTTTTGAGGCTTACCCATCCAATGGAGGGCATCAGTGATGGTCTTCTGTTCAGATGTTATGTCTGCAGTCTTCCCCATAATGAACAGAACTGACACAATTGAACCAAACTGAAGCAATTTAATGACACCTGGGGAAACATGTGCAGGTGATTTGAGTTTAGTAGATGATTAGTGTGTCACACTCAGTTTAAAACTTTCATGCCCTGTAAAATTTGGCCTGATTTCTTCACAGTATTCTAATTATTTGAAATCCTTTTTTGTGGGTTTCATGAGCTGGAAGCCCAAATTATGTAAAAAATAAAATGATAATAATACTTGAAATCATTTAAATTGTGGGCCCTGAATCTATCGTGTATTAAAGATTAACTTTTTGAATGGAATTATGGAAGTTACGCAACTCTTCCATGATATTCAAATTTTTCTGGAAAGGGTCTGTATATATATACATAGTGTTTTTTTTAGACAGTAGTTCGTTCAGGTACAGTCAAGACAACCAAAATAAATAAAAATAATAATCTAGCATGGCACACATCTCAACACTGTTGTCAATAAGAGACATTAAAGAATCATAAACAGCAAAAACAAGCAAGGTTCCATGCCTTAATCACATTACAGAATGAATTGACAAAAAAAATTGATTCAATTTAATTTAAACCAATATGATTAGTGAAGGAATAATCCCAAGCAATTCAATTAGTTTTGTAACCAAAATCTCTTTTTTCCCCCAGTCATTGAACATATCATAACATGCTGTCAAATACCGTAATTGCTAGTGAATGAGCCGCTACTTTTTCTCACACTTTAGACTCCGCAACTTATACATAAGAGTGGCTAATTTATTAACTTTTTTAAAAATTATTATAATACTTTATTTTAACAAACAGGGTTATTTTGATTTTATATATTACGATAAACAATAGCAAAAAGTTAAGGTGTAAAAATAAACAGAAAATAAGGAACCAAGATATAAACTGAGATATACGCTAAACGAACACCCAGCAGTACACTAAGTAAATAAGATATATGCCAGTCACTGGTAGAGAATAACAATACACCGAACAGCAGCAGGCTCGGAGCCCCAAAACTAACAAACTTGGTTTTTGCTTAGTTTTTTTGTTTGTTTTGTTTTTTAATGTCCAGAGGACCAGACTTAGCTTGTTTAGATTTTTCTACCTGGATTATTGAGCATGCATCAGGGTAACAAACTTGGGTTTATTTAAAGAATGCAACTAAAATACAGGAACATCGTAACAAGGCACCAAAAGTGAAAAATAAATAAATCTACAGCATCTCATGACATGTACTTCTTGCTCACGGTAACAATTTTGCTACTAAATACCCATAATCCCCCACTCTGTTGCCATGTGACCAGAAGTCGCCCTATTGACCAATGAGGTACCGCACTCGTCACGAGAACACACCCCCAGGGTAGATGTGCATTGATCTGATTTCCTGTTTAAAAATATGCTGGCTCCTTAAATAACGTTACTAACTTACCGGTACTTTTTATATATGAATGTTTCTGTTCAGTGCCCTGTGATGACTTCTGTTGTGACTTTGTGCTATATAAATAAACTGAAGTTAATTAAAATACCGGTAAAGTTAAAAAAAAGAAAACTGAAATGGTGAGGGGAGGAGCCAAGGAGGGACTGTATGCACACAGCGATTACAGTGGGGGGGGGAGGGTCTCCCACCTGTGCGTTTTTAATAGCTATTCACAAAAATATTGATAAAGTCAGTATTAGATCCATAGCTGTCACTCTGGAGATATTAGTTTTATTTTGTGGTAACCTTCTGTGTAGCTGTGAGGATAAAGGATAAGAGAACAGGTTGTTGGAGCTGCGGTAACCCAGACTGAGGACCAGATGGATTCACAAACAAACCCCATGGTCTGTCACTTGCTCTGAAGATGAGAGGAGGGACACGTGTGTGTGTGTGCGTGCGTGCGTGCGTGCGTGCGTGTGCATCCTATAAGAACAGAAGTCAATGGCAGGGATGGCACTGAGCAACAGCACCTGATTAAGCATTAAATCTGTCTCTAATCTGTTACTGAGGCAGTGATTTCTATCTGGGTGCTTTAGCTGCCTGTCACATAAAAATAATTAAACTAAAACTCTGGTGAAATATACAAACTTGCACACATGCACACCCTTTGAGCTTTCACAAGCGTGTGAAATGGAATTAGGTTTCAGTCTTAGACCTGTGTGTCAAAGGTTAAGAGTGAGAGGCACTGGACTATAGACTCTTGGCCTTAGTGGAGGAAAGCAGTGACTCTGCACAGTGTGCCATCACTAAGCAGGTGGGTGAGTTTGAAACTGTGTCAAACACTCATTACAGTAAATTGAAAAAAACAGCATGCTGTTTATCCAATAGTTTGTGCACAGCAAGACAAAAATAAATACTATGCAAACAATTGGCATGTATAAATGAAAAATATATATTTTGTATTTTTACAGCACTAAGGCGATTATTTTCATATAAAGTAGTTTTATAGAATAGTCAAAGATTATAAATAAGGTGTGCACACATCTTTTAAAATAACTGTTTTTGAAGAGGCCATCTATATCAAGAACGCTGGACATCAGAACTACCGGTAAATGGCTTCCAACGAGTTTCAATGTGCAGTTCATAACAGAAGACATGAATAGCATCATGCCAGTCTAAACTTGAGGGGGAAACTGAAGGTGAGTGACAGCATGGTAATCATGCACACAATGACATGTTTAAGCAACAGTGAACGGTGCAACCACATTAATCCTTCTAGGAGATACGAGATACGCTGCTAAAATGAGCAATCCTACTGACAGCTATGTTCCAACAGTGTGTCAGGAATAGTAGCAGGAGCCACTCTGTAGCCCTGATCTCCTGTATAAACATAGTGCGTTCAATTACCAACACAACTGAAGTGGGATAAATGTAGTAACCAAAGAAGCAAATTGGAAATACTGATGTAAATGTTGATAATGTGAGGGACCTTGTGTCAAGATGGTAGGAGTTTGTAACATGTTCGAAGGTAAGAAAATATTCATGTAGTCAATCTGACTTTACCCCTCAAAATTGATTTAAACTGTCTTGTTTGTATTAAAGTTCATGCTCAATTATCCAGGTAAAAAAATCCATTAAAGTTCAGTCAGGTCATCTGGATGGTTTCTTTTTTTGTTTGTTGTTGAGACGTTTCATCCTTGATCCAAAGGACTTCATCATTCCGAGGAGTCACAATAAACTCAATCCCACAAGCAGCACACTCACATAGTGGGCCAACCAGTTTTGCTGGTGATAAGATGGTTTAGCCATAGCTAAAAAAAAAACTACGGTTTTGGCTGCCTCAGAGGAGTTGATGATGGAGAGGATGGGCCCAGAAACCATGCCTTTGCTATAATTTCGAGCAAACAATTTTTTTTAGGTGGTTGTTAAATTTTAAAGAAAGGCAGCGGCTGGTCCAGCTGTGCGTGCCCGCTTCATAGCACCGAGGCAGTGAAACTATTTTTGAAATTCAGCTGATTTGACCATTAAAGGGCATTTTCTAAGGATTCATTCAACTGATACGCACCTTTGCTATAATTTCAAGCAAACAAATAATTGTTTTTAGGTGGTTATCTTGATAAATTTGCACAGCAACTTGTCGCGTGCACACATTTACTTCCGCGTACCGGTTTTTGAAATGCAGCTGATTTGACTGTCAAAGTGCATTCATTAAGCAAACGTTAGACTTAGACACACATTTGCTATAATGTCGAGCAAACAAAAATTTGTTTTTAAGTGTTAATCTTGTTAAAGTCCTCCTGTGCACGCTCCCGCGGCTGCCATTTGGCAGCCAATCGATTTTTGGCCCAGCATCGGCCCACATTTCCGGGTTGTCAGTGGTGATGCGTAACAAACGCAATGCGTCAGCGGTGACACATAATAGATGCAACGTATACGGCAAAGCAACATATTTATGGATTTTTCCACTTTATTAGGCAAATATGGACTGATGTGACTTATGGGGTGGAGCGACGTGTACGGCAGAAAATACGGTACACTTGAATTAAAATCAATCCCCATTTTCCTGGGAATGTCTTGTAAAGAGGTCATCACTGGGCATCTATCAACCATGCATGCAAAATTTTGACCCGTCCCAGATGTTTGCTGTTGTGCTAGTGTGTCATCACCTTCACTCAAGACTGTGTGCTCTAAGTGTATTATACCCCAACAGGCCAGAGCGGAGAATGAGACACAATCACACACAGTAATGTGAAACCTCAACACTAAAAGGAGTGAAGGAATAGAAGGAAAAAGATCAGTGATGCTGTTTCCAGGTAACAATTGTAAACACAGTAAAAGCAAGACTGAACATGGAGCAAATCGATGCAAAAACCTGCATAATTATGTGCTGACAAGGACCAGCTAGTTTGGCTGAGAAACACCTAATGGGATATTGCTCAGCAGCTATTATCAACAAAATAAAAAATAACTTGTTTTTTCACCATACTTTTTAGTTTGTTAGAAGGAAAAAAAAATCCACCTAATTTCTTCCAAAGCTGTTGACCACTAATGACCTGACACATCCATCGGGTTTTATTCATTCTTTAATTAGGCCACCACAAACAGCACTGAGTTTCCCTGCAAATTTCAAACAAATGATGTCTTACAACCCACAATTCCATAATCAAGACTTTCTGTACTGTGTTAAGGATCCAGCTAGGGCTAAAAAGGACTAAACTGCAATGCAGACCTACATATTTTATAATCTTTCTTCCTGTTGGTATACATATACAGTATAGGCCCCAAAAACACAACAAACTCCTTTCACATCATCTAAAATCTGATGATGGAAAATCTTCCCCCAGTAAAATGCTGGAAAAGTGGAAATCTTTGAGGCTGAATACAACAAGGCCAGTATAGTGTAACGCTGTCCAGCACAGGTCTCTGAGGAGGGTGACGCAATACAGGACGGGAGGGGATGTTGAGGAGAGGAGGCACAAATATGTTGACTATTACGAACTGAAGTCCCCCCCCCTCCTCCTTCGCCGTGTCCACAGCAGTCCCACCCAACGCTGAGGCCCATCTGGAGTGCCTCGTCGTGACCCAAATGATTAAAAGCAGTTGGCGAAATATGGCTAGTGGAATGTTGAAGCTGTGGAAAGGTCCAAAGTAAGTATGTCTAAGGGTAAATGTCTGCAATGTGTGTGTGACGCAACATTTTGTGTGTGTTGAACCACTATTGTGTTTGCTCACATGTGGGTATGGAGTCACATGTCCATTAGTGCCAGTCAACAGCAATCAATCAAATGTGAGCCGAATGGGCCCTGTGCTCAGTTGATGGATGTCCCCACTGGGACCGATGGCTTGGCTGAATGGGAGCATCGCTGCACCTGAATCACATTTCTATCCCTTTTGACCCCATTAGACTCTCTACACAACAGCACTTACAAACCCGGTGCTCAGAATCATCAGCTTCTGCTCAAATCACAGCCAAAAAAACTAATGTCTTAAATAAATACATACTGTGTTTCCTTTATCTATATACCCATCTGTTCCTAATCCAGCCTGGATGTCCATACTCACACCCTCCAAAACCAAGTGTTTACTAGCAACACCCATTGGGTATTACCATCCTGTTTAAATACAAACCAGGAAAATCCTCTTCGGTGCTGATTGAGCATGACAGAAGAAGTCGAGCTTTACTGCCGTCTTCCCAACAGGGGCCCCCTCATGCGGTTAATGTTAGTCTTAACATGTGTTTTACTACTTAATTAAATAATAAAAGGATGAGAGATGAGGGAGAAAACCACACAACCAACGTTTCCACCAAAAGGCTGTCAGGGGCGTATCATGCGGTGAGGCTAGGATAGGTTGGCTTTAAAATCAAGTTTTTTTGTAAGAGTTGTGGCTGCATGGTTGTCAACAACACTTTCATTATCTTTCACAAAACTAAATCCTGAACTTTGCAACAAAACTGACCACCGTGCTTCCATTCCTCCTTAAAGCAGTGATTCGAGTTGTTGTTGTTTATGTTGTGTTATTTAATTCCCTCATTAAATTTCAAGGTAACTAATAAAAAAGCCTAATGAAGCCCCATTCTTTAAAAATGAAGCATTTTTATTTGGCAGCCCGTTTTCTTCACACAACTGCTTGGATGTTTTGGTGGCCCAGGCACACAACATTACAGCAGCAGATGCCTAAAACTAAAAATCGATCAAGGTGCAGGTGTTTTCATTTTCTTACTTGGTAAATTAAACACCAAGTAAGAATAAAACCTCCAGCACAACTTTTATTGCTAAGGATCTGTGTCCACATTCGGTGAAAACCAGGGCTCATGTGCTACGTTACACACGTCGTCCCTATACTTTACAACAAGACCAAAAACTAAGTGGTTGCCACAGAATCGTGTCACTGTACTCGGTATTTTGACTCCATTTTGTTTATCTAGTTGCCAAAAAACAGGTTTTTTTTACTAAATTGTGGAGCAAAACATTTTGTTTCTTGTAGGTCTGAGTTTCTTTGCTCAGGATTTTAATTGGTGTGTTTATAGATCAAGATGCATTGAATATTGATTTATAATCCCATTGCAGCTCTGAATCATAATCAAATTGAATTATGAAGTGCCTCAAAATTTCCACACCTAGCAATTAATAAAGCAACCGTTGGTTTAACTATACATCTACATGTATATTAGACTGCATGTACGGCAGTTTGTATCTGTTCGTCCCTTCTTTGTCTGGATCTACTCTGTATTCTGTCTTCAAAGGACAAAATAAGTTTTTTTCATATTTAGTGCTATAAACTTTTATTGTGCATTTTATCTGATACTGTTGTTTGTGGGAGGTCTGTCCTTTTGTAGACAAATCTCCTTCATATTACTGAACTAGCCTGAAGATGCAAACCTGCTACTCACCCAAACATTTTTATGTTGGCATTGAAACAACCTTATCTTTGTACCCGCCATATGTTTGAGCTACTTTCACCACTTGAAATTGAATCCAATCCCTGTTTTTCACTAAATACTCAGTGTGTAATTATGATGCTGATGATGTGGGCCTATTGTTGACATGTTGTTAAGGAAACCTAAATATGTTCTGTTATCAGTGATATCACAACTTGACATTTTATACCATACAAAGTTTAACTGGTTCAGTTTAACCTCCTAGGACTTGGCATCCACATACCTGTGTGCAAGAGTTCAGGTCTTAGGAGGTTAATCCAGTTCAGTTTATCTTTGCCAGTTCCCAACAAGTCATTTCAAGGAACAGTACATAAATATATTACATTATAAACACAAATTGATTCAAGTTGTACATAACGCAGCAGATTGAATTGAATCTTTACATCATTGCAATCTCCTATCCTGAGCAGCACAGTGGTGACAGTGGAAAGGAATGACTCCCTTTAAACAGGAAGAAACCACCAGCTGAAATGGGCTCAGGATAAGGGGTCATCTGCCTTTACTGACTGGGGTAGAAAAGAGAGGAAACGGAAACACAAAATGACTAGTCCAAGTGAAGTTTATACGGGAAGTAAAACAGATAAAAACGTGGTCATAATAACAATGAATACAAACAAACATGGAGCACAGAGCGAGCAAAGACAGAAACAGAGTAAGAAAATGTGGTCAGTTAGTCCTCCAGCAGTCTACGCCTATAGCACCACAACCAAAGCATAGCTTAGGAAACCCAAGCCTGCCCTAACTATAGGATTTATCAAAAATAAAAATAAAAATAAAAAGTTTTAAAGGACATGACCCACCATGTTTTCAAATTGCATCGCCATTAATATTTAGTAGTTAATTAAATAATGAAACAGGAGCGTTTATTTATATTGTAGAGAAATAATGCTAAATGTGTTATTTCATGATTTACAGTATAGCAGATTTTAGCAGCAGCTCTGGGAAAATCTGCCCCTCTCCCTATGGGCATTGACGTCACTGAAGTATCCGCCTTGAATGCATGCGGAGTTATAACAAGCATGCATCAACGTAGCTTCATTATTGCTGCAGTGTTATATCTTATTAAAAAGTTCTAAAAAATAAATAAAAACAGAGCGCTGGTCCAGCTGTACCCACAACTGCACCAGGAAATATTTAGAGATCGCGCATCCACTAGTTTAATTTGCTCGCTCGCGACAAATTCATTAATTTCCTCATGAAGCCGGCTGGCTTTTTATTCTTTCCCCGTGACCTGTCAATCAAAACAGTGACAGGTCAGGAGATAGAGAATTAAAAGGCAGCCGACAGCTTTAACCGCAGCGGTGTTATATCTTATTAAAAAGGTCTAAAAAATAAATAAAAACAGAGCACTGGTCCAGCTGTACCCACAATTGCACCAGGAAATATTTAGAGAGTGTGCATCCACGTAGGACACTAGTTTAATTCGCTCGCTCGCGACAAATTTATTAATTTCCTCATGAAGCCGGCTCTGCTTTTTATTCTCTCCCAGTGACCTGTCAATCAAAACAGTGACAGGTCAGGTGTACAGAATTAAAATGCAGCCGACAGCTTTAACCGCAGCGGTATTATATCTTATTAAAAAGTTCTAAAAAATAAATCAAAACAGAGCGCTGGTCCTGTACCCACAACTGCACCAGGAAATATTTAGAGATTGTGCATCCACGTAGGACACTAGTTTAACTGCAGTTTTAACTCTCACTCTCATAAGCCTCCATTGCGAACTCACTCCTGCCTTCTGACTGGATCCTTTATTTAAGTCATTCCGGACTTCGGCAATCTTCGGCCGGGTTTCCGGATGTTTCCGGGACTCTGTTGTTGTTGTTTTTTTGGGTTTTTTACACTCTTCTGGCCCAAATGCAAAAATGAAGACATCATATTCTACTACAGTAATTGTCCAATATGGTGAATTGTTACTGTCACGGTGGGTGTTGTCCTTTAAGCATAATCTTACAAGTAGACTGTGCCAGCCTCACTGACAGAAACTGGAAGTTGGTTCAACAAGAGAGGAGCCTGAAAAGTGAAAGTTCTGCTCCCATTGTAAATTTAAAAAGTCCAAGAAACACAATGGACTGCCTTAGAGCTGTGCACTTTAAGATATGGAACAACAAAATATTTTATATAAGATGAATATTAGTTGTTGAGAGCTTTGTATGTTAGAAATAAGATTTTAAATTATATTATGAATTAGACAGGGAGTCAATGGAGAGAGGCTGAAACTGGAGATATTTGATTTACCCTGATAACTCCCATCAGAACTCTTGTAGTGTAAAAACTGCACTGGTTTTATCATGAACTGTATGATAAGACAGCCATACATGTAACATGAGCAGCATGCACTCTCAGGACATTATTACATGCAGTGTCCCCTCAGTGCAGACTTAAATAGACAAAAGGGCCTTCTCCTACTCCGCTCCTGTTTCCTGGAACATCTTGCAAAAAATATCTAAAGCTCTCAACCTTGACCTCTCTAAGTGGCTTCAAACATCTGCTAAGTTCATGGCAACAACCAATGCAGACATGTTCCTGGTTTTAGTTTTCTACATCGCTTTATGATCTAGCTGTTTTTGTCTTTTTTGTTTACATCTTCATACATATATTTTTATATGCTTTATTTTATGATTGTCTACAGTTGTCATCATTCTTTGTTAAAAACAGGTCTCTCAAATGAGTCCTCTTGGCTCAATGAGACTAACCTGTACAAATAAAGGTTGAATGCAGAAAAGATGAAATTGCACCTACCGGTACTGTATTGTATTATTCAACCATAGGTTAACCTATATATTGTCCTTGGGTGTCCTGAAAGGTGCTTTTAAATAAATAAATAACGATTATTATAGCCTCAATTGGCCTCCCAGCATCCTGACAAGACTGGAAGTGCTGACAGTTCCTGCCTTATCACTCTACCTCAGCTAACCCTCAGCGGACAATGAAGCATATCACCAGTGTCTTTTGGCTACAGTAAAGTCCACTTAAGAGTTGCAGCCAGAAAAGACCTAACCCACTTGCTGAGTTGCTAAACATTTCAATAAACCTTCACATTAAAAAAATGACATCGACAACAGTTAATATGTGTCCTGCAGTTTAATGATCCAGCGTGCTTTCTCAAATCTCTCAAATTCCAGAAGTGTATGTATTTCACTGAGAAAATTATGTATACTGGTATATATAAGTGGGAAAATGTGCACAAAGAAGCCATCTGGCAAATGCGATTGTCAAGCAAGACACATACCGTAGTTCTGTAAAAATTAAATCACCACACCCTGGTCCAGCTGGAAAATATAAAGACCTCATCTCTTCCTCTTTCCTCTTCATCTCCTGTCGCATCTCCCTGCACATCGCTGCAATTTACATCTCGTGCCTCAGGATTTACATCATCTGTATTTTTATTTACTCTGCTTTAATAATAAATTTCTCCGATGTCTTTATAATCGTTCACAGACAATGAGGGAGTGTCCATTGTATCCTCCATCACTATGGTAAACACCCAGTCAGCTAGTGAGCCACTCACTCTGGCATGCAAACGGCCCTTTTAAAGATTAAAAGCTAAAAGAAAAACAGATGGATGTTGTTTGTTTCAGGAAAACGGAAAGTGGCGCTAAGAGGTGGACGGCGATGTGGAATAGTTTGCAAAATTGGCGATTTTGGCCAAGTCTTCTCATGTTGATCTAACCTCTGACACTGTCTGTGTGATTCTGGCTGTAATTCATCACCACTGATTTATACATCAGGGCTCAGCCCATCTCTGTCAGAGGGGTTGTGGGTGTGGTTGTGTTGTGAATGCAAATGAGTCCATCAGGGTCAAAATGAAGTGAAGAACAGAGGCTATCCAATGACTACAGAGGGCATCATATATTCATTGCATTTATTTACAGTGAAGTCTCACTACAGTACTTCACAAGTAGAAAAGAAGAAACTACCCTGGCGTCAGCTTTTAGTGGAAGAGCTGAAAACCAGGAAAAGGACGTTGCACCGTCTTTGTAAAGTAAGGACCAATCCGTCTGATTTAAGGGGTCATGTTCCGTTCTGATAGGTGAGAAAGCAGTAGATGAGAGGATAGAGGGTGACCGACACACAACAGTGATCTGAGGATCAGGACTCTGCAGAGGATTATTCCACCTCCTTCCTCCCCCTGCATGCTCTTACCGTCATGCATGATGTAACCACTCCTACAGCTTGAAACGTATCGTGCAGAAGAACGTCAGCTCAGTCATTCAAATAACCAGAAAGCATGAACTGGTGAGAAACAAACACATCGCCAAGGCAACGCTAATCTGTTTGAGCTTGCTGGCAATGCCTTCAACATTTCCAAAAAGAGAGTGTAGGAATGAGGCAGCCAGAAACATGTACAGAGGAAAACAAAAATCCATCTTTCGGTGAAAAGAGTCACACGCTCAGAAATGCATGCGTATACAGCTCCACCCACTGGCGACGCTGCCCCCAGCCCTGTCTGCAATGCACCAAAGAGAGCTGCATCTTTTCCAAGCTCAGTCTTCATGAGCCAAGGCGACTCGGCTGCATTCACCGTCTTCTCTGGCCATGTTTTTTTTTTTCTCACGTTTAAGAGAATAGAAAATTATAGAGGAAACTAGCTTTGTTGTGCAATCTGTTACCAAGCTTGTACCCAGAGGACGAAACAGTTTTTGCTAAATTGAGCACTTAGAAACGAGCACTGATGTTTCTGTTTTGCAAAGAGAAACAGCACGACTTTGTGTTTACTGCAGCTCGGTGCCCATATGTCACCAGGATTATGTGCCTGGGATGTTACGGTGCTGGCTGTGTGGGGAGGGGCGGTGGAGGGTAACTGTGGCAGTATGAGGTGAATCAGCATTCTGTTCACGCATCTTTTCACTACAGCTGCTGACGACCACAGTACAGAGTGTACCACACAGCTGTAACCAGCTAACACACTGTGCAAAACTCTTGATCTATTCAGTTCTATTCAGTTCATTTATATATTAGCAGCAAGTCACAATAGAAGTCATGTCAGGCCACTGAACAGAAACATTCATATATAAAAATAATAAGTTAAAAGTATTTATCTGAGGAAAGGAAAAACTCCCTCACTGACAATTAGAAAATAACTGAACAAATTGCTCACTCTTTTTGCTGAACCAAAAAGACAACAAAAAGCTGAAAAGGATTAGTTAAAGCAAACCAACTACTGTACATGTATAGCATAACATTAACCGTGTTTCCATCTATTTTAAATTCTAATTTTGAGCGAATTTTTGAAAATTCGCAAAAATGTAAATAAAAATTAATGTGAATCAGAAGTAGGGCTGAACGATTTTGGAAAATAATCTAATTGCAAGTTTTTTTCTATAAATTGCGATTGCGATTTAAAATGCGATTATTTTTTAATATCTTCTCAAGTATTTTTCAACAAACAGAAGCAATAAATCGATCTGTTTTATAATAAACAATGTCAGATTTATTTAAAGCAGAGATTACAATAAAGCAAACAAATCTACAGGTATGCTTTTTTCTTTTCATCATTTCTATTTTTTCTTGTTTCATAAACATAACATGTAAAGTGAACTTCCTAACTACTGTCTGAACTTCACATGACAGTTAATAAATAAATAAAAAATTTGATATAAAAAATTACTGTTTGAAGTTAAACAGTTCGGTCAGTGATCCCTGTCGGCTGATACTTTGCTTACTTGAAGTTGACGCACTGGTTGTTGTCATTCTAGCCATGCAACCATTGTAAATGTTTTTTTTTTTGTTTTTTTTAAGTGTTGATAAAGATTTGTGTCACGTGACCAGTCAAATTACAGCCTTCGCGATTAGAAAATCTCATTTTATCATATTGCAATATTATTGCAAATGCAAGTAATTGTTCAGCCCTAATCAGAAGTGTTTCCATCAACTGGCTTGAAGCGAATCCACCAGACCACCACGCAAAGCGGCATTACGTCAGACGTCAGCGTTACGCATGTCTACAGTAAACAGGAAGTAGCGGTTGAAAACAGGAACCGAACCACACATCTCGGCAAAATGGAGAGAATATTTCAGGAATGTGTTGCTATCAGGTAAGTTGTATTTATTCTGTCATGCCAACTAGTTTTAGCGATGTTACAGCGGAAACAGCTGATCAGTCACATGACGTGAATGTTCGCTACGTCAGAACCGAGTCGGCAAATCTGTTTCCATCTGTCGTTTTGCGCATCAGCTCTGTTTCGAAAAACCCAAAAACCACCTCAAGTGAGCGTATCAACTTTTTTGCGGATTAGAGGAAGTTAATTTGAATCGTGCCGTTTCCATTCACCTTTTCTGATGCGATACTTCAAAATGTGCATCAAGAAACCTTGATGGAAACACGGTTACTGTCTGTAAATGAAATTCCAGGAGAAGAAAAAACATCCGTTAGCGACTCGTATTAAAAATAATTTAAAAAAGTTAATTGACAGATTTTTTTGGAACAGAAAGTTCAGAGACCTGCTAATGATGAATTTAAAAGTTTTATGACTCTCCTTCCCTTGCTTTTTACCGCCTCATCTCACTGCCCCTCCGCTGCTTTCATATGCTAATACACGTGCAATTGTGCAGGCCAACAGCCTGGAATTTCTCCCCACAAAAGAGACATGACGATGGAAGGAGAGAGAGCAAAAGGGACAAAAAGAAACCAGACAATACTGGGGTGACACAACAGAAGGCTCAAACCGCTGGAAAAACCAGAAGCTCGCTCCACAAACCATAAGAAGCCGAGGAGATTTTTATAGTGTACGCCAGAGAAACAATAAGGGGCAAAGCTAACTTTTATTTTATTAAGAAACAATATGCAGCTTGTTGTTTCTTTTAATGACAGATAAAAATTGTATGCTATAACGGTTAAATTATCACACAAAAAAAAAAACGGTTCAAAATCCAGTTTTATTTAAAATTAACAAAAACAAAGAAACGATGCAAACACTTGCTGTTTTTGTTTATTTACTAATTCTGCACGCATGTGCTAAATCTAGATTTAATTTATTTTCTTTCTTTTTTTTTTGAAGGCTATTTTAATGTGGCTCACCTTTAATCTGAAAAACTAGGTATAATAAACCCATCAAGGTGTGGACAGGAAAAGGAAATAATTTGGATTTATTTTTGGACCAAATACTTAATAAGTAAGTCGATGTACAAAAGGCATACCGGTAACTCAATAAATCTAACTTGCATCACTTCTTGCTAACCCTAAAACGCTCCTTGACCTCACCCACTTGAGTTGGGTGTGGTTCATCAGTACTGGGATGTTACGCATCAATGAGAAATTCACCCCCCACCCACCCCAATATGTAAAAAAAAGGGAGGCATCCAAACAAAGACTGGACATGCAGCCAGACATTCACCT
>JBBPBX010040173.1:3488-23587 GCA_038048925.1 Garcialebias charrua | reverse complement strand
AGGATTCATTTATGACTGAAAGTGGACGGATGTACAAAAGCGAGAAAGGGAATGCAAGAAGAACAAACAAAGAAGATGTGATGCATGCTTAAAGACCGTGTAAAGTGAATTTCAATATTTTCTTAAATAAACATTATAAATGTCATAATTGTAATGTTGTAAATGAGTAAAAAGTCTCAAAATTGTAGCTCAATTAATTTTGGAGTTATAGATGAAACTGTGTATAAAGATATGTCTTTTTCAGGATTTTTTAGGCGTGGTTTAAACGGGACCGCGTTTCGTCACGCGGTCCTCATTAGTATAGCCCCACCCCCTGCAGCTCCAGCCGTATAAATTCGCCTCGGTGGAGCCGTTCACTCGCGAATCGCAGATAGCATCAGATAGCAATAGCATAGATATTTTGTTCATTGTTAGCTAGCTAATCAATTATGCCTCGTTCGTGCATCTTCCCTGGATGTCGCAATGGTCAGGGCACCCGTACAAATCATAACATGTTTTTATACCGCGTGGTTTTATACCAAGTATCTGTAGTGCCTGGATAGGTCAATGGATAAAGCGCTTGCCTTCCGTCCCAAACTCCACGGGTTCAATTCCCGCATGGTACAACTCTTTTTTTTTTTTTATTCATTCCAGATTAAAAACACACAAGAAAACTATTTACAAAAACAGCGTAACTCTTGGAAAAAGTAGCTGCTGTTACAGAATTCAGATAAAAACAGAGCAGGTTTACTGGCTCTGCTGTCTGCCTCTCCACTGTGGGAGCAGGACACGAGCGCAGCTGCGCTGAAACCATGCCCACGCACTGACACGCCCCCAGCGTTCCAGGGCAAGGCAAAATCGTGTTTTTTCATGATTTTTGAGACTTAATAATAAGGTAAACAATGTTTTTAATCAGTCAGATTTATATGGGTGATTAATAACACATATTTATGCCATGTGACAAACTAAAAACACACATTTAATTTCACTTTACACAGTCTTTAATAATGTTAAAATGGTTAATGGACTGTACTTGTATAGCATATTTCGGTCTACAAGCTGGATTCCAAAAAGGTTGGGACACTAAACAAATTGTGAATAAAAACTGAATGCAATGATGTGGAGGTGCCAACATCTAATATTTTATTCAGAATAGAACACAAATCACAGATCAAAAGTTTAAAGGGATTGTGACATGATTTTTTTACTATTCATAAAATTGCTCAAAATATATATATTTTATCATTTAAATATGTTTGTTTTTGCAAACAAAATGATAAATCACTTTAATTTTGCTTTAAAAGTGATTTTGAACTTCAAGCCGTGTTTAATCATGGGAAATCCGATTACACTCGAACGCACCATATGTGATGTCACACTGGGCAGAGGGCTGTGGTGTCTTTAATAGCGGACAATTTAAAACTGGACGAATTTAGCAATCTATGTGAAGATTTGAGCTATTTGTCTTCATTTTGGGAAGCAGAAAATAGTTTGGGTGATGGAACAAGAAACAACAGGATCTAATTTAGGTCTGATGCTGTATCAGACTTCCTTCATGTCGAGCTGCTCATACCTGCGCACTGTGACAAGCCCAGAGCTCTGCCCGGTGTGACATCACAGATGGTGCGTTCGCGTGTAATGGGATTTCCCATGATTAAACACGGCTTGAAGTTCAAAATCACTTTTAAAGCAAAATTAAAGTGATTTATCATTTTGTTTGCAAAAACAAACATATTTAAATGATAAAATATATATATTTTGAGCAATTTTATGAATTGTAAAAAAATCATGTCACAATCCCTTTAAACTGAGAGAATGTATCATTTTAAGGGGAAAATATGTAGTTTCAAAATGTCATGGCGTCAACAAATCCCAAAAAAGTTGGGACAAGTACATTTTTACCACTGTGTGGCATCCCCCTTCTTCTTACAACACTCAACAGATGTCTGGGGACAGAGGAGACCAGTTTCTCAAGTTTAGAAATAGGAATGCTCTCCCATGAGTTTTTTTTTTTGCTGTATCATATAGTGTCCTGTAAGAAAAAATGTGATATATCTTTTTTGAATACCACTGATTACCCTATCGTAACCTTCCTTTTTTTCCATATCTGTTTGTGGCGACGCAGATTAATTTCTGCTGCGGCTGCGTGTACACGTCCCCATCTCAAGGACGTGTGTGCGTCAATTGCAATGTTTTGTGCTCCGGTGCAATGACGATGCCAATAAAGATATATTAATAATAATAATAATAATAATAATAATAATAATGAATTCAATTTATAACGCACTTTTCATTAATGAAAATCTCAAAGTGCTACAAAGTGCAACAGAATTAAATGTCAATAAAACAAGTTCTATTCTATTCTATTCTATTCTATTCTATTCCATTCATGTCTAATACAGGCCTCTAACTGTTCGGTCGTCTTGGGCCTTCTTTGTCGCACCTTCCTCTTTATAATAAGTCAAATGTTCTCTTTAGGTGAAAGATCTGGACTGCAGGCTGGCCATTTCAGTACCCGTATACTTCTACGTAGCCATGATGTTGTGATTGCTGCAGAATGTGGTCTGGCATTATCTTGTTGAAAAATGCAGGGTCTTCCCTGAAAGAGATGACGTCTAGATGGGAGCATATGTTGTTCTAGAACCTGAACATAGTTCTCTGCATTAATGGTGCCTTTCCAGACATGCAAGCTGCCCATGCCACAAGCGCTCATGCAACCCCATACAATCAGTGATGCAGGCTTCTGAACAACTTGGGCTATCCTTGTCCTCTCTGGTCCGGATGGCATGGCATCCCAGTGTTCCATAAAAAACTTCAAATTGTGACTCATCTGACCACAGAGCAGTCTTCCATTTTGCCACACTCCCATTTTAAATGACCCCTGGCCCAGTGCAAACGTCTGAGCTTGCTTAGAAATGGCTTCCTCTTTGCACTGTAGAGTTTCAGCTGGTAACGGCGGATGGCACAGTGGATTGTGTTCACTGACAATGCTTTCTGGAAGTATTCCTGAGCCCATTCTGTTATTTCCTTGACAGTGGCATTCCTGTTTGAGGTGCAGTGACGTTTAAGGGCCCGGAGATCACGAGCATCCAGTAGAGTTTTACGGCCTTGACCCTTACGCACAGCAATTGTTCCAGATTCTCTGAATCTTTTGATGATGTTATGCACGGTTGATGATGATAACTTAAAAGTCTTTGCTATTTTACGCTGGGTAACACCATTCTGGTATTGCTGCACTATCTTTCTGCGCAACAATGGTGGAATTGGTGATCCTCTTACCATCTTGGCTTCTGAGAGACACTGACACTCTGAGAAGCTCTTCTTATACCCAATCATGTTAGCACTTTGAGATTTTTATTAATGAAAAGTGCGGTATAAATTGAATTTATTATTATTATTATTATCATGTTGTCAGTTGACCTAATTAGTGTTAATTGGTCTTCCAGCTGTTCGTTATATGCTCAGTTTCCTTTTTCCAGCCACTTATTGCTACTTGTCCCAACTTTTTTGGGATTTGTTGACACTGTGAAATTTTGAATCAACATGTTTTTCCTTTAAAATGTTACATTTACTCAGATTAAACTTTTGAACTCCATCCATCCATCCATTTTCGTCCGCTTATCCGGGGTCGGGTCGCGGGGGTAGCAGCCTAAGTAGGGAGGCCCAGACTTCCCTCTCCCCAGCCACTTGGAGCAGCTCCTCTGGGGGAATCCCAAGGCGTTCCCAGGCCAGCCGAGAAACATAGTCCCTCCAGCGTGTCCTGGGTCTTCCTCTGGGCCTCCTCCCGGTGGGACATGCCCGGAACACCTCACCAGGGAGGCGTCCAGGAGGCATCCTAACCAGATGCCCGAGCCACCTCAACTGGCTCCTCTCGATGTGGAGAAGCAGCGGCTCTACTCCGAGTCCCTCCCGGATGACTGAGCTTCTCACCCTATCTCTAAGGGAGAGTCCAGACACCCTGCGGAGAAAACTCATTTCAGCCGCTTGTATCCGAGATCTCGTTCTTTCGGTCACAACCCAAAGCTCATGACCATAGATGAGGGTGGGAACGTAGATCGATCGGTAAATTGAGAGCTTTGCCTTTCGACTCAGCTCTCTCTTCACCACGACAGACCGGTACAGAGCCCGCTTCACTGCGGATGCTGCACCTATCCGCCTATCGATCTCACGCTCCAGTTTTCCCTCATTCGTGAACAAGACCCCGAGATACTTAAACTCCTCCACTTGGGGCAGGACCTCATCCCCGACCCGGAGAGGGCATGCTACCCTTTTCCGGCTCAAGACCATGGCCTCGGATTTGGAGGAACTGATCCTCATCCCGGCCGCATCACACTCGGCTGCAAACCGCTCCAGCGAAAGCTGTAGATCACGATCTGATGAAGCCAATAGGACCACATCATCTGCAAAAAACAGAGAAGCGATTCTAAGGCCACCAAAACGGATCCTCTCAACACCTTGGCTGCGCCTAGAAATTCTGTCCATAAAAGTTATGAACAGAATCGGTGACAAAGGGCAACCTTGGCGGAGTCCAACTCTCACTGGAAACGAGCCTGACTTACTGCCGGCAATGCGGACCAAGCTCTGACACCGGTCGTACAGGGACCTAACAGCCCATATCAATGGGCCTGGTACCCCATACTCCCGGAGTACCCCCCACAGAACCCCCCGAGGGACGCGGTCGAATGCCTTTTCCAAGTCCACAAAGCACATGTAAACTGGTTGGGCAAACTCCCACGCGCCCTCCAGGACCCTGCTGAGGGTGTAGAGCTGGTCCAGTGTTCCACGACCAGCACGAAAACCACACTGCTCCTCCTGAATCCGAGGTTCGACTATCCGACGGACCCTCCTCTCCAGAACCCCTGAATAGACCTTACCAGGGAGGCTTAAGAGTGTGATCCCCCTATAGTTGGAACACACCCTACGGTCCCCCTTTTTGAATAGGGGAACCACCACCCCAGTCTGCCAATCCAAGGGAACTGCCCCCGATGTCCACGCGATATTGCAGAGTCGCGTAAGCCAACACAACCCCACAACATCCAGAGCCCTAAGGAACTCAGGGCGAATCTCATCCACCCCTGGAGCCCTGCCACCGCGGAGCTTTTTAACCACCTCGGTGACCTCAGCTCCAGAGATTGGAGAGCCCGACCCAAAGTCCCCAGGCTCCGCTTCCTCAGTGGAAGACGTGCCAGTAGGATTGAGGAGGTCTTCGAAGTATCTCCGCCCACCGACTCACAACATCCCGAGTTGAGGTCAACAGCACGCCATCCCCACCATAAATGGTGTTGGTCGCGTACCGCTTTCCCCCCCTGAGACGCCGGATGGTGGACCAGAATCGCCTCGAAGCCGTACGGAAGTCATTCTCCATGGCCTCTCCGAACTCCTCCCACGCCCGAGTTTTTGCCTCAGCAACCACCCGAGCCGCATGCCGCTTGGACTGTCGGTACCTATCTGCTGCTTCCGGGGTCCCACAGGCCAAAAAGGCCCAATAGGACTCCTTCTTCAGCCTGACAGCATCCCTCACCGCCGGTGTCCACCACCGGGTTCGAGGGTTGCCACCACGACAGGCACCAACAACCTTGCGGCCACAACTCTGATAAGCTGCCTCGACAATAGAGGCGCGGAACATGGCCCACTCGGACTCAATGTCCCCCGCCTCCCTCGGAACGTGTTCAAAGCTCTCCCGGAGGTGGGAGTTAAAGCTCCGTCTTACGGGAGACTCTGCCAGACGTTCCCAGCAGACCCTCACAATACGTTTGGGTCTGCCAGGTCTGACCGGCATCCTCCCCCACCATCGGAGCCAACTCACCACCAGGTAGTGGTCAGTTGACAGCTCCGCCCCTCTCTTCACCCGAGTGTCCAGGACATGCGGCCGCAGATCAGATGAGACGACAACAAAGTCGATCATCGAACTGCGACCTAGGGTGTCCTGGTGCCAAGAGCACATATGTACACCCTTATGCCTGAACATGGTGTTCGTTATGGACAATCCATGACGAGCACAGAAGTCCAACAACAGAACACCACTCGGGTTCAGATCAGGGGGGCCGTTCCTCCCAACCACACCCCTCCAGGTCTCACTGTCATTGCCCACGTGAGCGTTGAAGTCCCCCAGCAGAACAAGGGAGTCCCCAGGAGGCGCACCCTCCAATACCCCCTCCAAGGACTCCAAAAAGGGTGGGTAATCTGCGCTGCCGTTTGGCGCATAGGCACAAACAACAGTCAGAGCCCGTCCCCCCACACGTAGGCGAAGGGAGGCTACCCTCTCGTTCACCGGGGTGAACCCCAACGTACAGGCACCAAGATGGGGGGCAACAAGTATGCCCACTCCTGCTCGGCGCCTCTCACCAGGGGCAACTCCAGAGTGGAAGAGTGTCCAACCCCTCTCAAGGAAACTGGTTCCAGAGCCAGAGCCATGCGTTGAGGTGAGTCCGACTATTTCTAGCCGGAACCTCTCAACCTCACACACTAGCTCAGGCTCCTTCCCCACCAGAGAGGTGACATTCCATGTCCCAATGGCCAGCTTCTGTAGCCGAGGATCAGACCGCCAGGGTCCCCGCCCTCGGCCACCACCCATTCCACAATGCACCCGACCCCTTTGGCCCCTCTCACAGGTGGTGAGCCCATGGGAAGGGGGACCCACGTCTCCTCTTCGGGCTGTGCCCGGCCGAGCTCCATGGGTAAAAGCCCGGCCACCAGGCGCTCGCCAACGTGCCCCTCCTCCGGGCCTGGCTCCAGAGTGGGGCCCCGGTGACCCGCGTCCGGGCGAGGGAACATTGTTTCCATTAATTGAACTCATCATAAGGGGTCTTTGGGCTGCGCTTTGTCTGGTCCCTCACCTAGGACCTGTCTGCCTTGGGTGACCCTACTAGGGGCATGAAGCCCCTGACAGCATAGCTCCTAGGATCATTGGGACACTCAAACCCCTCCACCACGGTAAGGTGGCAGCCCAGGGAGGGTATATATGTTGTGCTAAATTATGCAAACATTCTATATCATGTCAGTGCAGTTTTAAAGCAACAGTGTTAAAATTAGTGTGCATTGAGAAACCTGATTGCTACAGGGATAAATGAGTTCATCATTCTTTTTGTTCTACATCTGGGTTTAAGAAACCTGCGTCCAGATGGAAGCAACCTGAACTCATCATGGAGTGGGTGATCAGGATTTGCCAAAATCTGCCTGGCCTTATTCACTGACATCACCTTGTGTAGGTCTGCGAGGTTCCTTAGGTCTATGCCAGCAGTTTTTCTGCACATCTTGTCGCTCCCTCCCTGTTGATGAAGGACACTGTGGTCCTGTTATCTGATTTCACCAAGATGTGCTGTCCTGCAATCAGACCTCTGCCAAAAAAGTGTTTCACTGACAGGAATACGGCCAACAATTCCAGAAAGTTGATATGTAATCTCGCTTCCTGTTCATTCCAAAGGCCTCGGGCATTCTGCTTTCTGCAGACTGCCCCCGATCTTGTTTTTGAGGCGTCCGTTGTGATGACCACACAAGATGACACTCTACCTAGCGTGACCCCTTCCGCGAAAACAGACAAGTCACTCCAAGGTTTCAGGGCCCTCAGGCACTCTGAATCTATCCTGACCTTTCCTGTTTGACCAGGCAGGGCAGGTTGTGTCTGTTGGTTTAGCCACACTTTCAGGGCCCGCATTTTTAGCAATGCGTGTGGCACACAGGGTATGTCTTCCGCCAAGAGGCCTAAAAGGTGTTGGCACGTTTTCAGGGAGACCCACTGATCCAGTTTAAATTTTGTCAGGCAATGGTGAATTGAGGAAACTCGTTCCTTCGAGAGCAATGCTCTGTACCGGATGGTGTCAACCTGTACTCCTAGAAATACAGTAATCCGCGATGGAGTTAGGTCACTCTTTTGTAGGTTTATGACAAAACCGAGAGACTCCAGGTGAGAAATCACCCTACAGGAGTGTGACTGGGCCTGTATTCTGCTTCCGGCCAGAATCAGGAGGTCATCCAGGTAGTTCATAATCCTGACCCCATGATTCCTAAGAGGGGTCAGGGCTGCGTCCAGACATTTGGTAAATGTATGCGGGGCTGTCTTCAGACCGAAGGGTAAGGCTTTAAATTCATAAGCCTTCCCTTCGAAAGCAAAACTGAGGAATTTTCTGTGCTTCCTCCATGCACCCACATGGAAGTATGCGTCCTTCAAATCCACTGTATATGCGTAGTCTCCTGGTCTCACAGACTGGAGGACCTGCCGCAGTGTTAGCATCTTGAACTTGAAAGTTTTTATTCTCTTGTTCAGAGTCCTGAGATCCAGGATCGGCCTTAGGGAATGTTCCCTTTTGGGCACCAGGAAGTACTTGCTGTAGTGAGCGGAGCATAATTTGCGTTTCGGGACCAAACTTACAACTCCTTTCTGTAGCATTGTCAATACTTCCTCCTTCAGCACGTGTGCACGTGCAGGGTTAATATTCGATTACAGCACCCTATGAAGGGGGACGGTCTCTTGGCGAACTGCAGCTTGAGCCCATGACATATTATTATTATTATTATATTGTCTTCATGACCCATTCGTTTGGTAGATACGCCTTCCAGGCCTGCGCGTGCTCCATGAGCCTGGAAGGCATGTCTAATCGTTGCTTGTCAAGCTTGAGTGCGGGGGTGGGGGTGGCCTTTGACCCCTCTCGCGAGCTCTCGAGCAGGCTGGTCAGTCCGACAGAAGATACTACGAGAACTGACTGTTTCAGAAAGAGCTCGCGCATCTTGCTGCGGTTCATAGTTTGACCAAGTGTTTGTGTTTTATAAAAGTGGGACTCGAGTCAAGAACCAGGGCAGTTTGTGCTTTGGTACTTTTATTTTTGTATATGCATGAAACAGTGTTTGTTTTTATTACACATACAGTAGGCGAGTCATGTTCAGTGCGCACACACATGTCACCAGCTCCTTGTAGTGTTTTACAAGTGAAGACTGGGCTCAAAAGGTCAGGTTCCCGTACCGCGTGGGCGGGCAAACCTGTAAAATCATGAGTTCGTCCTGTTTCATCAGGCCCGAATCTGCTTTCCACATGGGGTCATCGAGGAGGCCCTCGGCCTGGCCGCCTGATGCTGAAAAGGCTCTCCGTCGCCAGCGGGTCTCTTCCGCGGAGGGCGACGCATGGCTTCCTTGGGGGGTGCAAAGCTTTTCCTCGGCAGCCCCTCGCGGAGGGCTTCCGCCTGTTTGCGTCTTTGTTCCAGCCTGGCCTGGATGCGTTCCAGGGCTCCCCCGAAGAGTCCCGTCGGCTCGATCGGGTGCTGGAGGAAGGGGGACCTCTGGTTTTCTGGGAGGTCCGTCAAAGTCAACCAAAGATGGCGTTGGACGACAATCCAGTGATGGCATAGTTACATTGAAAAAGTAACTTAGTTAAGTTACTGATTAGTCCTTGGGAAAAGTAACTTAGTTAAGTTACTGATTACTTGATTTGGAAAGTAACTAAGTTAGATTACTAAGTTACTTTATTAGTTACTTTCAGCAGCCGCTGACAAGAACCCTCTGTCACAATACATAAAAAATTTAAATGTTTTAATAAAATAATTACTAATAAATATTCAAAAAACAAAATACAGTAGTCTTTCTTGACTTCACTAAACAAATAATATTTTTACAAAAAAGACTTATAAAATGTTTATTTTGAAAATGTGTCAAGTAAACAATACGTTTGTATGAAAATAAATAAAAGCATGAGCCACTGGCCAAAAGGATGGTCCAGCACAGAAGATCAACATCATCAGGTCAGGACTCTGCAGTCTACACTCATCTCCAGGCCAGCGGTCACTCTTTCAGGGATGAAGATGTTCACATCCTTGATAGAGAGGAACGATGGTTTGAGAGAGGAGGAGGCCATCTTTGTGAAAAGAAACCATCCATCATTAAACAGGGGTGGAGGCCTCTGGGTTCAACTGTCCCCCTCTTACAATGCTGTTATTGCTAGTATCACTCAGCCCTCTGTGAATAGCAAACAACCATCAGGGTGCTGCTAACTATCCATTGTTAGGCTGATGGTCCGTGAGCAGCTGGTTTCAGCTGTCAGCAGCAAACTGGTTCATCCACTGTGAGAGGGTGCTACAGTATTTATAAGATTGAGATGAATACAGCATCTCAGACTGAGGAAGTCTTTTGGACAAAAGATAAAACGTTTCTACAATTTTTTTTGTTCTGTTTTGTTTTTTGAATGTCCAGAGGACCAGACTTAGCATTTTTAGATTTTTCTACCTGGATTATTGAGCATGCATCAGGGTCATCATCACACGCTTCTTAGCTGCAGGTGGATGTCCCTCAAGAGGAAAAAGACAGCTGCTTCCTCTGTCTCAGACTGGAAATAACACAAACAGGTAAAAAAATAAAAATAGTTAATAAGATTATCATTTTAAATTAAAAAGGTTAATTATTAATAAAAGAACAATACCTCTTCTTGTGGTTGGATCTCTCGGTCATCATCAGGGCAGGGATTTATTCAGCTCCAGGACTTGTTGACATCAGTTTTTTCATAAAGTGATTAACTTTTTGGCTGGTGTTGACATGATGATGGACGTGATGGAAGACGTTTTAGAGACGCTCAGTTAATTTAAAGCCTGCACAGCAACAACAACATTTCAGACGTAGATCCAGAGCTGTAAAATGTCCTACAGTTTGTGTTATTGACTGATCTGACCTACCTGAAGGCTGTTTTAATGCTGCTGCTGCTCTGTTAGCAGTGTTTACAAGCTGCTCCTCGTTCACGTTCGGATCACGTCGTTAAGTCCGTTCAAGTTAGACGTGTTGTCTGCTGCAGATCCAGTCTCCGTGAAACAAAGTCCACACACCGTTTTGGATGTGCGCTCGTGTTTTTAACAAGTCACAACGTTCCCAAACAAACAGGAGACCGCAGCGAGATGCTAAACCTAGCTTAATGCTAACGTGTGCTACAAGACACCGGGCGGTCGCATAGACTGACGTCACTCCTGTCTTTTTTTTTTATCGCTCCCCCCGAGACGCATTGGCGAAATAAAATAAAATTACAGTTCTACAGAAAATGGCAAAAAAGTAACGCACAATAATTTGGAGTGAGTAACTTTAATCTGATTACTGGAGTTTCAAATAGCAACGCGTTAGATTACACATTACTGAAAAAAGTGGTCCGACCAGAGTAACGCGTTACAAAGTAACGCGTTAGTGACATCACTGGCGACAACCACTTCCGCCATTGCTTTGCCTTGCGGGATGGCTATTGTCCCCATCATGCGGAACACAAAGTCAGAAGCCCTGCGGGCCTCCTCCATTGCCTCTTTTGCGGCTTGTTCGTTTGTCGTTACCTGGAGTTCCTGCAGCTTTTCTGCCAGGTACGCCTGTATCATGGTCGAAGCGTTCATCGCACAAGCCGCGAGGCCCTGAGCCCGGTAGCATTTATCAAGCTGTTTCTCCGAAGCGTGGCAGGCCCTGCTGGGCATCGCTGGCTTCGCCCCCGCAGCTGCGGGGGCCAGATGAGCCACCAGGGTCTCCTCTATCTGGGGTGCGCTGGTGAGACCTGCTGCCTCCATTCCTGCGACATCCAGGAGCCGAGATAGTGGCAACATCATAGGAGCTCCGGGTTCCGCCCAGGAGCGCGTGAGCTCCATGAGGAAGTCTGGGAAAATGTGCATTTTTTGCGACGTAGTCGGCTGTTGCTTCGCGTAGAAGTAATTTCCCGCCAGCCTCGTAACCTGTTGACGAGGCGTGGGGTCTGGCCACGCGACCTGCAAAGCGTCTGCCGCCTTGTGGCACAAGTCGAACAGAGCAGAGACCGACACGTCTGGTTCCGGTAGAACCTGCGCGTGGTTCTGAGAGGAATCCACACTTTCCCCTCTGCGACCATACTCGGCGTCTTGGTCAGACACTTCGGGCGTCGAGTCCTCGACGGGAACCGAGGAGTCCGACACGTTCTCATCCCCGACCTGACCGCTGCATTCCAGGTCCATGTTCTCGAGCTCCGGCTCGGAAGCGAGCAGTTCTGTGTGGCGCACGGCCTCCAGTGCCGCGGCCTTCTCCATGGTCTTAGCCAACGCGTCCATGTGGTGTTTCCGTACTACCGCCGGCATCCGACAGCAGTGGGAGCAGGAGTCGGGGGATTCCAGCGCTTTTCTTGCGTGCAGGATCTCTAGGCAGACGGGACAGGCCTCGTGGGTGTCCGTCGCCAAGAGGGAGTAGCCGCTGGGGCAGGGGCGCGAGTGAGGGCTCGCCGTCCTGCTGGTTTTCTTCTGAACCTTTGTCCTCCGTTTTCCCTTCTCGGGAGCCATGTCCCGAGACGAGAAGCGTCGAGGTTGTTCCTAGTTTCCTTTTGTTCGAAGACGTCCTCTCCGTCGTGTCGCTTTCGCTGGCTAGCCTGCTAATGGTTAGCAGGGAGAGTTGTGACGCAGTTAGCGCCGTCGAGCGAAGCAGCTGCGGAGAGAGAAGAAAACTTCGAGGTAAGTAGAAAAACGCTGGACTAGCTTTCGCCAGCCCAGCAATACGCAGGAAAATTTCTCTGTACGCTCAGTGTAGGGAGCAAGCTCACCTCTGATCGAGCGATGTGACAACAGAGAAGTCCCACGAAGTTCAGGTTTAAGCGAGGTGAAGGGCAATAAGAGAAAGTAGGATGGGCGTCCGTGTCTTAAATACCCAGAGGGAGGGGACTCTGGCGTGACGCTGACGCCCCTGTCGTAAAGGCATGATTGTATTCCTTCAGGTAATCGCACGGAGCGCAATTTCCCATAGCATCTATGTTGCACCGAGTGACTGACTGATAAGGGAACACAAAGTTTCTAATAAAATTACATCCTTTGGTGGGTCTTTTTACAAATTGAATTATTATGGAGTTCAAAGGTCATTTCATCATCAAGAACAGTTCCCAGGTATTTATATTGTTGCACTATCTCCACAGCTTCAATGTTAATGACCATGGGAGCTGTAACTGAAGAATTTTTTTTGAATCAATGATCATCTCCTTGGTCTTATAAACATTTAGTCTTAAAAAGGAAGACTCACATCATTCAGTGACGTCCCCAATCACATGCCCGGGTTCTGGGTCATCACTATTCAGAAGGGACAAGATGACAGAGTCCTCAGCAAACTTTACAATGTGACGCTGAGGGAAATGGCTGCAACAATCATTTGTGTACAAAATAAATGAAAAAGATGAAAGGGAGGGCGCATGGACACGTAGCGACCAGCAGCGGGTTGGAATGTGTGAGGTGACGTGTCGTTTTGTTTGATTAATTTTGTGTTTAATCATACGTTTTAAATCAGGAATTTTTTTTTTTGAGTGTCAAGGCCCCAGTTTTTACAGACAAGGATGGATTTTCTGTCATTTTTCGGGCTGTGGTTCTTCGTTAATCAGCTGATGAATCACCTGTGTGCCGGTGAATCTACCGGGATTGTTTGGAATGTCAGGATCCAGTACTCCAGAGACACCCTTTTACAGCTAAATGTTGCCACATTAGCTCAGGTGTCAGACCTCGACCCACAAATACCGCCGGATCTCATTCGGAGCGATTTGAACAGAGCAAGGAGTAATAAAGGTGCCGGTAAAAGGAAGCGGGGAAGACGTGCAGGGCTCAGACTGCGGCTGAGGAGACAACGCGCTGATCGGATCCCTCTTCCTTCTTTCATCTTGGCAAATGTGCGGTCCCTCAGGAACAAACTTGATGAACTTGAAAGCTGCGTTCGCTACAAAAAGGATTTTAAGAACTGCTGCGTCATGGCTTTCAGTGAAACGTGGCTCACAGAGCAAGACTTGGACTCGGATCTGTCCATAGATGGATTTGGGGCTCCACTTCGACTGGACCGACAGGCTGAGGTAACGGGGAAAACTCAGGGCGGGGGTGTCTGTCTGTATGTTAGCAGACGCTACTGTACTTCAGTGACGATAAGAGAGCGGATTTGCACGCCTCACGTTGAACTTCTATCAGTGTCACTACGGCCCTTTTATCTACCCCGTGAGTTCCCCCAAATCTTCATCACAATTGTGTACATTCATCCAAAGGCAGACCCCACCTCTGCCTCCAGCACAATTTTTGATGTCGTGCAGAAGCAGCAGTCCATCTCCCCAGATGCACCTAACTTTGTCTTAGGTGATTTTAATCACGTTTCTCTTAAGAAAACACTGAGAAATTTTTATCAGTATGTTTCCTGCACAACAAGAGGTGATAAGACACTGGATTTATGTTATGGCTCAGTGAAGGATGCTTTTAAGTCTGTCCAACTCCCTCCACTGGGCTCTGCTGACCACAACTGTGTTCATCTGCTGCCCATCTACAAAACTGTTCTGAAGAGAGAAAAACCTGAGATCAAGGACATAAAAGTCTGGACAGAGGAATCAGTTCTCTCACTGCAGGAATGTTTTCGGTGTACGGACTGGGATCTTTTTAAACAATCTTGTGGTGATGATTTAGACTCATTAGTGGATGTCACATGTTCTTATATCACGTTTTGCAGAGATATGATTATTCCAGCGAAGCGTGTAAAAATATATCCTAATAACAGACCATGGGTTACTAAATCAGTTAAGTCCAGTTTGTATAAAAAATCAATTGCTTTTAAACAGGGAACAGTCTTTGACCAGCATTTAGCCAGAAAAGAAGTAAAGGTAGAAATTTCAAAAGCAAAACAAAAGTACAAAGACGAATTGGAGAATAAAATGGCCACAAATCAACTTGGCTCAGCATGGGCTAGTATGAAGACTATTGCAGGCCTTCAGAAGCCACATAAAACCCGTGTCACTATAGATGGTTTTGATTCAGATTTTAAACTTGCAAATGCTTTAAATTCATTTTATTGTCGTTTTGATACCTGTGATTTTAGCAGTGAAATCCAGAAACTAGTTCACGATCTTAAAGACACACAGCACTCTAACATCAGCCTCCAAGATGTGAAACAAGCTTTTCAGTGTGTAAAAGTGAACAAAAGTCACGGACCAGATAATGTATGTGGCCGTTCTGTAAAATTCTGTGCCAATGAGCTGAGTTCCATTTTTCAGTATATTTATAATAAGTCTCTGGAAACACAACATGCTCCCATCATCTGGAAATTGTTACCCATTGTTGCAAACCTCTACATGGAGGAAGTGGAACAGAGAACCCTTAACTCCTATGAGGGGACGACTCCAAGCCATTGGTTCCGATATGTGGATGACACCTAGGTTAAAATCCAAGCCAGGGAGGTGGAAGCGTTCACCAGACACATTAACTCAGTTGACAACAACATCAAGTTCACCAGAGAGGATGCTAACGATAACAAGCTGCCTTTTTTGGACTGTTTGGTGCATATGGAGGGAGAGGACAGTCTCAACATTGAAGTTTACAGAAAACCAACCCACACAGACCAGTATCTTCTGTTTGACTCTCACCATCCACTGGAGCACAAACTTTCTGTCATCAGAACCTTACAGCATCGGGCAGAACACATCCCCACAAGGACAGAAGGGAAGGAAAAGGAACAGAAACACATCAACAAATCGCTGCAAACATGTGGATATCCCAACTGGGCTTTTGTCAAGTCAGCAAGGAAATCTGCTAAACAAAATAATGAACAGAAAAATGCTAACAGACGAAAAAACATTGTCATTCCTTATGTTGCTGGAGTCTCAGAGAATTTCAGAAGGATTTTCAACAAACACAACATCCCAGTACACTTCAAACCTAGCAGGACTCTCAGACAGAGGCTGGTACATCCGAAGGACAGAACCCCCACACACAAACAGAGTGGGGTTGTGTACGCAGTCCAGTGCAGTGAGGACTGCCCAGACCGTTACATTGGAGAAACGAAGCAGCCCATCCACAGAAGAATGTCCCAGCACAGGAGAGCCTCCTCCTCTGGACAAAACTCAGCTGTTCACCTCCACCTCACGGACAAGGGTCACTCTTTTGATGACCAAAATGTGCAAATCTTGGACAGAGAGCACAGATGGTTTGAGAGAGGTGTGAAGGAAGCTGTTTATGTTAAGAGAGAAAAACCTTCTCTTAACAGAGGAGGAGGTCTGAGATTTCAACTTTCCAAGACTTATAACTCAGCTTTGGGGCTGATTCCCAAGCGTTTTACACCGGATGGGAACAGAGGTGTCTTGTCTGTGACCTCTGTTGTTGGGCTGTGAGGTGTTTTTGTCAATTTACATACAGTTGCGTGTCTTCTGTCAGAGACTTCAAGGGAACCCCCTACTGTTAAGGTGTGATCTGTCAATTTACATGTATGTGTTACCTCAGCTTGCAACCAACATATGTTGGTGCGTGACTCCTGTTTGAAAATCCACGTGCACACAGTCTGGTTCTGTCAGATTTCAACTTTTTAAAACTTATGGTTGCGGACCTGCAGCTGTTTTCCCAGACGCATCCCACCTGATGAGAACAGAGGAGCCTCACTTGTGAATTAGACTAACAAAGACTTTGACAGGTCCTTGGTATCAATGTGTGAAGTGTGGTTTTTGTCAATTTACATACAGTAGGATGTGTGTGTGTTTTTCTGTAATCTCTGCTTTCACACACTGAACTTTGAATGGGTCACAGGCACGTGTTATCCCAAATATGTGTGTGTGTTAGCTTCCAATTTACCTAGTTTGGTGTGCATCAGTGGTCCAGCTTGCTTATAACTTCCCTCTCCCTCTCACAGTCTCCATTGAATTGAGAAAGCTTATCGGATGATGAGCGAAACGTCTTCTGTTACAAATAAAGTCCAGTTGATCTTGTATTGAACGCCTTTTTTGATTTATCATGTCCTGGACGACTGAGAATCTTCACCAGCACATCATCTGGAAAGATGCTGTAGTGGTTCCTGTCCCTAAATCCAACCGTCCGAAAACTGTTGGTGATTTTAGACCAGTAGCTTTGACCTCAGTTCTGATGAAAATCTTCGAAAGATTAATCAGAGGTGAGATTCTAAAGCAGACTCAACATCTTTTAGATCCCATGCAGTTTGCTTACAGGCCTCATAGAGGCGTAGAGGACGCAACACTCACCCTGCTTAATATGCTTTTTAAACACTTAGATTTAAATGGGACCCATGTCAGACTTTTATTTGTAGATTTTTCCTCAGCTTTTGATACAATCCAACCTCACATATTAACTGAACGGCTTGTTGAACAGTTTCCTCTGAGTAACAATTTGATGGGCTGGATCTTGGATTTTTTAAGTAACAGGACACAGAGAGTAAGGGTGAATAATTGTCTCTCTGAATCCAAGTCCTCTTCCACCGGATCACCCCAGGGATGTGTATTGTCACCCCTGCTTTTTATTCTATACACCAATATGTGTCGGAGCAGACATGAGAGCAGGTACATTATAAAGTATGCAGATGATTCTGTTATTGTCAGTCTGCTTAAAGGAAATGAAAGTAGCCATGGGCAGGTGACTGATGATTTTGTTCAATGGTGCGAGGACTCTTTCCTCAAACTAAACACAGATAAGACAAAAGACATGATCATTGATTTTAGGAAGAAACCTCACAAGCACGGAGTAACTTTAATTAAAGGTCAAGCAATTGAGACAGTGCAGTCTTACAAATATCTCGGGACAATCATAGACGATAAATTAAACTTTGAAACCAATTTTGACAAGGTGTGCAAAAAGGCTCACCAGCGCCTCACTAGCAATCCCAGGGGAAAAAAAAAACACAAGAACTGCCATGAGTTTGTCAAAATGACAATTCTTCCATTAGGTGTCTTGAGCCTGGGGGTAGATATCTTTGTTTGTGGGTAAACATCCCCTCCTGAGAATCTTCTCCCAGCATATCTTCTCCAGTAGGTCAAAACAAAGGATCCTCATTTACATTCACCCCCCACAAATTAACCCCACATTCCAACAGCATTTTGCTTCTACAGAGAGTTGCTTTCACCAGAGAGACCCAGAGAGACTTATTGCTCTGTAGGTGGGGGGGAGGTTCTTACAAGCTTTGATCAAAAATAATGTTACACTGAATTTTATTTTTTTATTTTTTTTCATTCAACCTTTATTTAGTCAGGTAAATCTTATTGAGCCTCGAGGCCAATGAAACACATACATTAAACAATAAACAATAGAAAAGTAGCAAAAACATCCATCCATCCATCCATCCATCCATCCATTTTCGTCCGCTTATCCGGGGTCGGGTTGCGTGGGTAGCAGCCTAAGTAGGGAGGCACACACTTCCCTCTTCCTCTCGATGTGGAGAAGCAGCGGCTCTACTCCGAGTCCCTCCCGGATGGCTGAGCTTCTCACCCTATCTCTAAGGGAGAGTCCAGCCACCCTGCGGAGAAAACTCATTTCAGCCGCTTGTATCCGAGATCTCGTTCTTTCGGTCACAACCCAAAGCTCATGACCATAGATGAGGGTAGGAACGTAGATCGATCGGTAAATTGAGAGCTTTGCCTTTCGACTCAGCTCTCTCTTCACCACGACAGACCGGTACAACGCCTGCTTCACTGCGGAAGTCACAGATACAAGGTGTTTCCTAGCATTCAGTGTTAGACATGACATGTTATAATAATAATAATAATAATAATGAATTCAATTTATAACGCATCTTTCATCCATCCATCCATCCATCTTCTTCCGCTTATCCGGGGTCGGGTCGCGGGGGTAGCAGCCTAAGTAGGGAGGCCCAGACTTCCCTCTCCCCAGCCACTTGGTGCAGCTCCTCCGGGGGAATCCCAAGGCGTTCCCAGGCCAGCCGAGAAACATAGTCCCTCCAGCGTGTCCTGGGTCTTCCTCTGGGTCTCCTCCCGGTGGGACATGCCCGGAACACCTCACCAGGGAGGCGTCCAGGAGGCATCCTAACCAGATGCCCGAGCCACCTCAACTGGCTCCTCTCGATGTGGAGAAGCAGCGGCTCTACTCCGAGTCCCTCCCGGATGACTGAGCTTCTCACCCTATCTCTAAGGGAGAGTCCAGACACCCTGCGGAGAAAACTCATTTCAGCCGCTTGTATCCGAGATCTCGTTCTTTCGGTCATAACCCAAAGCTCATGACCATAGATGAGGGTGGGAACGTAGATCGATCGGTAAATTGAGAGCTTTGCCTTTTGACTCAGCTCTCTCTTCACCACGACAGACCGGTACAGCGCCCGCTTCACTGCGGACGCTGCACCTATCCGCCTATCGATCTCACGCTCCAGTTTTCCCTCATTCGTGAACAAGATCCCGAGATACTTAAACTCCTCCACTTGGGGCAGGACCTCCTCCCCGACCCGGAGAGGGCATGCTACCCTTTTCCGGCTCAAGACCATGGCCTCGGATTTGGAGGAACTGATCCTCATCCCGGCCGTATCACACTCGGCTGCAAACCGCTCCAGTGAAAATTGTAAATCACGAACTGATGAAGCCAGTAGGACCACATCATCTGCAAAAAACAGAGAAGCGATTCTAAGGTCACCAAAACAAATCCTCTCAACACCTTGGCTGCGCCTAGAAATTCTGTCCATAAAAGTTATGAACAGAATCGGTGACAAAGGGCAACCTTGGCGGAGTCCAACTTTTACCGGAAACGAGCCTGACTTACTGCCGGCAATGCGGACCAAGCTATTATATATATATATATATATATATATATATATATATATATATATATATATATATATATATATATATATATATATATATATATACAGGTAGTCCCCGACTTACGAGCGCTCTGACCTACGAGGATCCGGACTTACGAGCTGGCAAATTTTTGGAAAAAACGCAAAAAATACTGAGTTTTTCTGTGTTTTTTCACCACAGTTCGTTAGCTAAACATGTGGACACACGTTTCCGATCATTTTTATGCACTCATAAGCGGTTTTTCGATGAAAAACGAGTGTTTGTAGTCGCGCTAGCAAAACCGTTCCAACTTACGAGCGAAATTCCGGACTTACGAGACACGTGGCGGCCGTTCCAAATTACGAGATTTCCATGTTACGAGCGCCTCGTTGTAACGGAACTCGCTCGTAAGTCGGGGACTACCTGTATATATATAATATATATATATATACTTATAAATATATATATACATATATACATATATATATATACATATAATATATATATACATTTACATATATATATATATATATATATATATATATATATATATATACATATATATATATATATACATGTAATATATATCTATATATATACATATATATATATATATGTATATATATCACATATATATATGTATATATAT
>JBBPBX010040172.1:0-29506 GCA_038048925.1 Garcialebias charrua | reverse complement strand
GCTTTGCAGGATTGTGGACGGAGGTTGGGTGTGTTTGCCTTGTGCTCTTTTGGTTGATAATTGTTGATTTGTTATCTTACTTTCTCTTTTCTTTCTTTCTCTCTTAAAAAAAAAAAAAGAAGAAAAAAAAATTTGGAGTGAGAGGATGGCTAAAAGGTGTGAAGGGAGGCCATCTATAAATGGTTTCGTAGTTCTTACCTCCAGAGCAGGAGGCCGGGCAGCAACAGAGTCAGTCCGAGCAGAGGAGGCTTTTTTTTTTTCATTCAACCTTTATTTATACAGGCTAGCCTCGTTGAGTCACGGGGACTCATTTACAAGAGGGACCTGTCTCACTCACACCTAGGGTCAATTTAGAGTCACCAATCAGCCTAACATGCATGTTTTTTGGTCTGTGGGAGGAAACCGGAGTACCCGGAGGAAACCCACGCATGCACGGGGAGAACATGCAAACTCCACCCAGAAAGGCCCCCGGACTGGGATTTGAACCGGCAACCTTCTCGCTGAGAGGCAGCAGCTCTACCAGTTGTGCCACCGTGCTGCCCAACGGACACTTGAGCTGGAAACGGTCGGTGGACTCTCTGGAAGTGTCAGAGCTCCAGAGCAGGAGGCCGGGATGCGACAGAGTCAGTCCGAGCAGAGGAGGCTTTTTTCGGACGGACACATGAGCTGGGAACGGTCGTGTACCCTAGCGGCCGATAGTGGTACTGCACCATTTTTTGCTGAAATGAAAAACTGTCATATCTGAGCCAAAAATTTGTCTAAAAATATGGGAAAAAATCCATAAACAAGTCTCACCTCTCTATTAGTCAAAGGACATGCAAATTAGGCAAAAAACTGTGATCTATAGTCCGGAATATGGTACTGTGAAGACATCAGTCCACACTATGAAGGGAAAAAAAGAAAGAAATTAGGATCACAACAAATCAATCAAAATATGGTACTTTCAAAACAAAATGTCAGTCTTCAATACTTGGCTGGGAATCCCTTTGCCTTAATCACTGCCTCGTTGCGACGTGGCATTGAGGCAATCAGCCTGTGCCATTGACTGGTGGAAACCCACATTTCCTTGATGCTTGCTGTCTACTCTTCTTTGTTGTTTGGTCTGGTGCCCCTCATTTTCCTCTTGAGAATACCTCATAGATTCTCAGTGGGGTTTAGGTCCAGCGAGTTGGCTGTCCAGTCCAGCACTGTGGCATGGGCATCAAACCAGGTTTTGGTGCTTCTGGCGGCATGGGCAGGGGCCAGGTCCTGCTGGAAGATGAAATCTGCATCTCCATACAGATCCTCAGCAGAAGGAATCATGAAGTCCTCTAAAACATTCTGGTAGACTTGCGGTGACCTTGGTTTTAAGAAAGCAGAGTTTACCATCACCTGCACCGAACATTGCACCCCAACTCATGACTGACTGTGGATATTTCACACTGGACCTCAAGAAGTATGGACTCTGTTCCTCCCCCTTTCTTCCTCCAAACCCCTGGACCTTGATTTCCGAATGAAAGGCACACTTTACTTTCATCGGAAAAGAGGACCTTGGACCAATGGCCAACGGTCCAGCCCTTCTTCTCTTTGGCCCAGTTGAGACGCTTCCTATGTTGGCTCAGGTTCAGAAGTGGCTTGGCCTGAGGAACTCGTTGTAGCCCATCTCCTGGATGCATCTAAATGTGATGGTTTTTGAAGCTGTGACTCCCGCCTCATTCCACTCCTTCTGGATCTCTGTCAGATTCTGGAATCTTCTCTGTTTGATAATCTGCTGAAGCCCATGGTCATCTCTTTTGGTGGTGCATCTTCTCCTGCCACATTTTGAATGTGACAAAAAAAAACGTGAATAAAATAGGGGTTTATAAAATTTTCTAATCATTTTTTCCCTTTTCCTTTACATCTCATATAATGTATCAACTTTGTCAATACTGGGTTTGTAGTAATGGTTTCTTCCAGAGTTCCTACCAATGTCAACATTTCTGCCATAAGCCACGTATGTGAGTATAGTATTTATTTTGAACAATGCACTTTTTGATTCGCCTTTCAGAGTTTTTGTAATTACTGTGTAAAACATCAGGAGACATCCTGATGGGAAAATGAGTTTTAAACTCAGTGTGCTATCAGGTTTTGTTCTACCCCAAGACCCCAGTCTGCACTAATTGAATATTTTCAAAACAATTGTCTTTTTTAGTTTACAGTATACAGTATATTTTTTCTTCATACATTCTAACAAAAATGCTGAAATACCCTCGCTGTGTCACTAGGTTGCGCGATGGACAAATTAAGATGTTATAATGCAGAGAAAGAACATTCTTCACTTAGCTAAAGATTTTCACTTAACCATAGCTTAAAAAAACTTTCCAAAGTTAAGACTGTTACAACTTTTTATGGTGTATTCACTGCGATAAATTTTTCGCAACTTTCAGGAACAATGACGGTGGACACAAAGACTGTAAATATATGGTAGACCCGTGACATATGCCCCTTTTCCACTGTGAAGGCATGGATCGGCTCGGCTCGGCTCAGCTCAGATCACCTGGTTACACGTCACATTTCCATTGTGACCATTGTGACCGGTTCTGTAGGCGGGTCCAGATTCCAACTCGCCTTACCACCTGGTGGCAATTAAATATGGTTTAGTAATGTTGTGTGTGTGTGTGTTTTCAGTTGATTCTCCAGCAACATAATCGCAGCAGACCTACAGTCTGGTTGTTTGTATCATTTGCCTAAGTTTCCTTGTGATGAACTTGCGACCTGTCCAGGGTAGAACCCACCTCTCGCACATTGACTGCTGGATATTAGCCTGGCCCTCGCCTTCCTGCACAGCTCCGCTCAATTCTCATTTCCCTTCACTGCACAAGCGAAGTGAAGGACAAGGGTCTGGTTTAAACCAGGCTAGCTGGATATGGGCACCAGTGACCATCGTGACCCAAAAAGTAAGAAGCAGGTAAAGATAATGGATGGATGAATATTTACAGGATATTTACAGGGCTGGAAGGGAAGAAAAAGGACAAGGTGAGGATTTTGTATCTCGGCAGATTGCTTTAGTTTTGAAGATGATCTCTTTCTTACAATTCTGTGTTGTAGCTGGAGCCAGAGAGGAGGCAGAGAATGAGGTCCATAGAGGTGAAGATGGTCCAGAGAATGTGAGTGGCGTTGGAGAGAGGATCAGGTTGGAGGTGCTCTGTGGTTCCAGGTTCATGTTTGATGATTGTAGGCACAAGATGATACCAGGGCGAAGTCACAGAGGACACGGATGTCTTGGGAGACTTGAAAAAGCAGGACTTGGAAGTAGGGGTTGAACGAGTACATAATTTTTAAACTCGACGACGACATTAACATAACAATACTCGAGTAGAGCTCGAGTAGTTGATGATGTCGTAGGATCTCAAGATCCAAAAAATAATTAACTAATTAAAACCGTAATTTTTTTCATTTTTTTATTTATTATTCACAAAAAAGACCAACAAAACATTGGGAGCATACTGTATATTACGCTCCTTCCATTTATCTTACAGCAAATAAGTCACAGGAAACCCAAAACTGTTAGTTAAGTTTATGTTTATTAAATTTGTTCATTTTTTTTTACAAAAGAAACAATACAAGACAATCTCATTAAATGATAGTGTACAAAATGTAAAAAAATGAAAGGTAGCAGAAAGAAGAATAAATCTTATTATATCTGCCCCTTACTTACAACAATCAGATTTAACAACAATAATCAGCCATGTAAACAATAATAATCTTCAACCAACTTTTTCCAACAATCAGATTAAACAATAATAATCTTTCAACCAACAGTACAAAATGACTAACTCTTTCTAATTTTCTAATTGATACAATACACATTACGCTATTTCATATATTTTTTTAACACATTTGTTTTGATCATTTTCTTAAATGTAAACATTGACTTGGCATTTTTAACTACATTCTCCAAGCCATTCCATAATCTAATTCCCTGGATTGAGGTAGAACGTCCCTTCAAACTAGTTCTGAATTGTGGTTTTACAAACAACTCTGTCCCCTTCCTGTTATTATTAGTTATTATTATTAAGCTGCAAAAGGGAAAAAAATGTGCAGCACGTCAAAAACGAAACTAAAAACAGTGGGGCTGTTGACCACCCCGCACCGCCTGCGGTGCTGCGCATTAGGTTTAGTTTTAGAGATTAATATGTTAATAATAATAATAATAATAATAATAATAATAATAATAATAATAATAATAATAATAATAATAATAATAATAATAATAATGAATTCAATTTATACCGCACTTTTCATTAATAAAAATCTCAAAGTGCTAATAGGTTTTTATAGGTTTAGAGATGAATATTTTTTGCCTTTGTGAAACAAGGTCAGAGGAAGCTGGTTCTGGTTTGGTCATTGGACCCGGTGTTACACCACATTCTGTGACCTGCAACAGTTCATGCAACACTGCCCCCTACGGTCACAATATACGGTGGTCACAGAATACTGTATGGTGTAACACCAGTTCGCTACGCGCTCCAAACAGGAAGTTGATTCATTTTCTGTTCTGTAACTGCGACTTGATGACGTCACTACGAATACTCGACTTGAAATTAAAAAACTCGATAGAGGTCCAAGTAATTGATGTGTCGATTACTTGAGTACCGGTAGTCTGTTAAAACCCTACTTGGAAGTTGCATAAGGGTCATTCCACCGAATGGGTGCCTTTTATTGTAGTAAGTCTCCAAAGTTGAATATATTTTTTACATGTTTTTTAAACTGGATATAGTAATACTGTATACACATGTAACTATTCAAAATGGCCATTGGTCCATCTTAGGTGATTTTATTTAATTTTTTATTAAGCTTTAAAGTCAAAGATGGTTGCCTTTTTTTCAGCCCTGTTACCAAAACTCATTTGACATCCAAAAAGCATATTTTAAAATATAACAACTAATTTTATTGTATATTCCTAATAAGGTCTTTATTTTTGATGGAATGGTTTAATAGATACTTAAATTGTTTCTTTTTTTAAACCAAAATGTCCCTTCATACAAACAGAAATTGTGTTTCTCTAAAATTTCAAATGGCATATTTAAAAATTTACAGAGACCAAAAGCAAAAGTTTATTACATTTATGATCATGTAATGTATTAAACAATTAGGTAAAAAACAGACCAAACAAAACTGGGGAAAGTAGTTTATTTTTTAATTTTTTTCCAAAATACCATGACGTAACAGGACTGAACAACAGGTAACAGGACTGAACAAAGGCACAAAGGGATTGAGTGGGTGAGTCCCTGTTTCTGCTACAGAGTGAGGACCATCGTGAGTGAGTGTTGTGTGTGTGATAACAAATTTATGTGGCCTTATGTGGCCTGGTACTCTCAGTCCTGTTACTGATGTACTCAGTCCTGTTACTCTTGTAAGAGTAACAGGACTGAGTATCAGTAACAGGACTGAGAGTAACAGGACTGAGTTTTTAGCATAAAGTTAGCAAATACATGAAATATAGCCATATGGCATCCTTGCTAATAGCATGAAGCAACTGAGCACATTCTATTGATTTACATAAATTTAGTTTGTTTTTAATGAACAAATGAAAACTAAGAGATAATTTAGGTAACAGGAGAGTGTGTTGAGATTGACCCTTTCAGCCATAGTTGAAACATTATCCAATTTACAGAAAAATAAATGAAAGAACTTACTTTTGGTCTTCCCATGACTTTTAGAAGGTCAAACTGATGAAACTTCTTGATGACCATGTGACTTCTGGAATGTTCCAAATCTTTCAAATGGGCTAATGTGTTATGGTAACAGGACTGAGTGAAAACCAAGGGACACAACTAAAATATGTATTTTAACAAAAATAAAATATATTTATTTTGAAAAAAATATATGTAAACCATAAATGGGATTAGCAGTCACACAGCCCCCCCAAAAAATTAACAGTTCTTTAGGATTTTATTTATCATGTTTTATTGTAAAGTGTAAGGTTATGGAGTGGGGACAGGTGACAAAAGCTGTTTCTTCAGTATTCTTGGTAGTTTTTAATTATCATCTTTATCATATATCTTAAATTTGCAATTGGATCACATGCAGGACATTTTATTTCATAAGAAAATATGTTTCACAGCTAATTTTTATACAAATTTATAAATATAATTTCAGGGGGACGTAAAAGGCACCCATTCGGTGGAATGACCCATAAGGTATGACAATGTTCCAGTGTTGGAAGAACATCTGACAGGAGCTTACTCTGCAGAGTAGTCTTCCAGATCAGGTGCAGGTGTGGAGTGGTGGTGAATTATGGTGAGTAGCAGCTGTGGAGAAAGAAATTGTGGCGGAAAACCTAGGAATCCCACATACCCAGTATCAGATTGTCAGAGTCAGAGATTCTTTATTGTCATTCGCACCACATGTGGTACATGTGATGAAACGAGGTTATGTACACAGGGTCCCAGTTACATCCAACAATAAAATGTAAAAGAAAAACAGTAATAACATCTAAGATATGAACTAAGAAAAACATCAACTAAAAATACACTAAGCATTAATGTCATAAAAACATTACGTTGAACAGCAGCACAAACATCAGCCTGTATGAGCAGATGAGCACGAATGAACACAGCAACATAAAACAGATCAGCAGCAACATGATGTGATATTTCACAGTGATTACCTACCGTCAACATCAACGAGGACCCTCATCAATATGCATACCATGAGAACCGATCAACAGAGGATGCCATCTCTTCTGTGTTCCACACTGCTCTCACCCACCTGGAACAGAAGGACTCCTACGTCCGTATGCTCTTTGTGGACTTCACATCTGCCTTCAACACCATGATCCCCCATACTCTGATGGACAATATCCACACTTGGACTAAGCCCCTCCGTTTGTAACTGGGTACTAGACTTCTTAACAAACAGACCACAGTCCGTGAAGATCCACAACTTCTCCTCCTCCACCATTACCCTCAGCACTGGCTCTCCTCAAGGATGTGTGTTGAGCCCTCTTCTGTTCACTCTGCTCACATATGATTGTGCAGCCACCCAACCAGGTTGTCATATTGTAAAGTTTGCAGATGATACAGCGGTGGTGGGATGCATCACAAACAATGATGAGTCCAGCTACAGGGAGGAGGTGGAACAACTGGAGAGCTGGTACAAGGACAATAACCTTCACATGAATGTGAAGAAGACAAAGTAGATGGTTGTGGACTTCAGAAGGAACAAACACACCCACACCCCACTGAACATAAGATGATCTGCGGTGGAAGTGGTCTCCAGCTACAAGTACCTGGGTGTACACATTAATGATAACCTCAGCTGGACCAACAACACCACCAGCCTGATCAAGAAAGGTCATCAGAGACTCTACTTCCTCAGACGGCTGAGACGAGCTGGTCTGAGTAGCCCAGTCCTCACCTCCTTCTACAGGTGTGCAGTGGAGAGCATCCTGTGCTCCAGCATCAACGTGTGGCATGGAGGCTGCACAGCTGCAGAAAGAAAAGCTCTACAGAGAGTGGTGAAGGCTGCACAGAAGTCTGTTGGAGTCAGTCTCCCCACCATCACAGACATTTACACCTCCAGATGCAGGAAGAGAGCCACTTGCATCATGAAAGACCCCACTCACCCAGCACACACACTCTTTGCCCCACTCCCCTCAGGAGGGAGGTTGAGGAGCATCAAATGTAGAACCACTAGACTGAGGAACAGCTTCTACCCTGAGGCTGTTAGACTCATGAATAAATAAATAATAAGAATAATCACTGCAAAATATCACATCATGCTAGCCTGGCCCTCGCCTTCCTGCACAGCTCCGCTCAATTCTCATTTCCCTTCACTGCACAGTCTGGGACTTCTCTCATTAACAACCATTTCTCCGGTAGATTTTTGTTCGGACCAATCAGAGAACAGAAGGGACGGAGTTTTGGACCCTAACCCACGCCCCCACCTGTCCCAGCGCGCAGAGCCCTATAAAAGGGCTCTGCCAGCGCGCAGTCAGCGAGCACCGGCATGTTCTCATTCAAAGCGATGCAAAGCGATGCAGAACTGTTTTATATGTGACACAAATTTATTAATTTCCCCTTCTTAATCCCTTATCTGGAGTTTTCTTTTGTTTTTTGGGCCAAAAGTCAAGTGATCGCTCGCTCCCTCCTCCTTCTCTCCCTCCGCTGAAATGAACAAGGAAATGGCTGAGGTTGTCACGAGAATTAAACTCGGGTTTTACGTTGCTGCCCGAGTCCCATCAGGTCTTCTGGTGAGCTGGACCAGCGATCCATGGTTTTATTGTATTTTATTAAAACGTTTTATTAACATATAAACACAGAATTTCCAGCGCGGCAGCCGGCAGCAAGAGAAAAGCTGCAGGAGGCGGAGCAGTTGTCAAGTTCACCAGAGCACGGGGAGCAGCCATACATGGCTCTGAGGGGAGGGAGCAGAATGCTTTCCCTGTTCAAAATATCCAATGGTTTTGTTCCTCAGCAGAGCCCACGCCTCCAGCAAGAATCGTTTTAAAATGGAGAGGTCCCAGACCCTAGTCTGAAGCGAAGTGAAGGACAGGGTGTGGTTTTAACCAGGCTAACATCATGCTGATGCTGATCTGTTTTCATGTTGCTGTGTTCATTTGTGACCATCTGCTCATACAGACTCATGTTCGTGCTGCTGTTTATAATGATGTTTTTCTATTACATTAGTGATTAGTGTATTTCTAGTTGATGTTTTTTTCTTAGTTATATCCTAGATGTTATTACTGTTTTTCTCTTACATTTTGTTGTTGGATGTAACTGGGACCCTGTGTACATAATCTCGTTTTCATCACATGTACCACATGCGGTGCAAATAACAATAAAGACTCTCTGACTCTGACTCTGATTATTCTGGTTATTTATTCATGAGTCTAACAGCCTCAGGGTAGAAGCTGTTCCTCAGTCTAGTGGTTCTACACTTAATGCTCCTCAACCTCCTTCCTGAGGGGAGTGGGGCAAAAAGTGTATGTGCTGGGTGAGTGGGGTCTTTCATGATGCAGGTGGCTCTCTTCCTGCATCTGGAGGTGTAAATGTCTGTGATGGTGGGGAGACTGACTCCAACATCTTCTGTGCAGCCTTCACCACTCTCTGCAAAGCTTTTCTTTCTGCAGCTGTGCAGCCTCCATGCCACACGTTGATGCTGGAGCACAGGATGCTCTCCACTGCACACCTGTAGAAGGAGGTGAGAACTGAGCTGCTCAGACCAGCTCGTCTCAGTTGTCTGAGGAAGTAGAGTCTCTGATGACCTTTCTTGATCAGGCTGGTGCTGTTGTTGCTCCAGCTGAGGTTATCATTCATGTGTACACCCGGCCAAGTACTTGTAGCTGGAGACTACTTCCACCACAGATCAACTTATGTTCAGCGGTGTGTGGGTGTGTTTGTTCCTTCTGAAGTCCACAATCATCTCCTTTGTCTTCTTCACATTGATGTGAAAGTTATTCTCTTTGCACCAGCTCTCCAGGTGTTCCACCTCCTGCCTGTAGCTGGACTCATCATTGTTTGTGATGCATCCCACCACCACTGTATCATCTGCAAACTTTACAATGTGACAGCCTGGATGGGTAGCTGCACAATCATATGTGAGCAGAGTGAACAGAAGAGGGCTCAGCACACATCCTTGAGGAGAGCCAGTGCTGAGGGTTATGGTGGAGGAGGAGAAGTTGTGGATCTTCACTGACTGTGGTCTGTTTGTTAAGAAGTCTAGACCCAGTTACAAATGGAGGGGCTTAGTCCTAGTGTGAGTAGTTTGTCCATCAGGGTTTGGGGGATCATGGTGTTGAAGGCAGATGTGAAGTCCACAAAGAGCATACAGACGTAGGAGTCCTTCGCATCCAGGTGGGTGAGAGCAGTGTGGACCACAGAGGAGATGGCGTCCTCTGTTGATCAGTTCTTGCAGTATGCGTACTGATGAGGGTCCTCGTTGATGTTGATGGATGGTTTTATGTGAGTCATGACCAGTTTTTCAAAGCATTTTGCGACTATCGGGGTGAGGGCGACTGGCCGATAGTTATCCAGACCAGTCACTGTAGAGCTTTTTGGGACTGGGATGATGGTGGAGGTCTTCAGGCAGGTGGGAACTGTCTCCAGGGTAAGCAAGGTGTTAAAGATGTCAGCCAGCACATCGCAGAGCTGATCGGTACATACATTCTTTCAACACTTTCCCGGGGATGTTGTCTGGGCCGGTTGCTTTGTGAGGGTTAATACTCCTGAAACTACTCCTTACTTCTGTTGAGGTCACGCTGAGATGCTCTTCATCCGGTGAGGAGGTGAGTCTGGTGCTGGGTGGTCTGTTTGGGTCTTCAAAGCGTGCATAAAACTTGTTGAGGGCATGTCCTGGAAGCCACAACAACAATGAAGCCATTTTTCTTTTCTTTCTTTCTTTCTTTCTTTTTTTTTTTTGACATCTGTCTCACTTCAATTTTGGTACTGTTACTATTACATTTTGATGGTGAGCTGAAATGATTAAAAACTGAGAAAAAAATGTAAGCAATATCAAAGCAAAATATAAAAATTACAAATGTTCTCGGAAACTCTAACCAAGCTTGTTCTTTTTCTGTATTTTCATTTTAACATAGACTAGTTTACCCCTTAGAGGCAAAGCTAATATAACGTGTTGTTATAAATTTTGTCTATTTTTCTTTAATAATAGAGAAATTACTGTTAGCGTAAAATGGTAAATGGACAAATAGCGCCTTTCTAGCTTATCAAGATATTCAAAGCTCTTTACAACATACCGCAATCTGTATCATCATTTACCCATTCATACAGCACTCTACTAGAGCTCTACAAAACTAATTGAACAATCATTCTATAGAGACTAATCAGAGCTTTAGATCACATTCATACATTGATGGGACAAACATCAGAGGCAATGAGGGGTTGCCCAGGGACACTTAGATGTGACTGTTGGTGGATCCGGTAGTACTGGAAAGCACCTTGCATGGTAGTCTGCCGCCACCGGTTTATGAATGTGTGTAGCATTCAATATATGTGTAGCACTTTGAGATTTTCAGTAATGAAAAGTGCGTTATAAATTGAACTAATTATTATTATTATTATTATTCGAACCCCCAACTCTTGCATTGGAGGATGACTGCTCTAATCACTCAGTCACAGCCGCCCATATGTGAAACATGCCCAGAATAGTGTAGATGGGGCTTTGATTAACAAAACAGTGTATTGCTGTTGATGTACTTTTTTAATCTAAATTTTCTGTTTTTACAAAAACGTACTGTATACCTGTATGACACTTGTGAAAAACAATGACATCAATAATATTATTACGATACTTTAGTCTTCATCTTAAGATTTGATAACCCTTTCAATAAGCATTGATTCTAATATTTGTACAGTAAAACTTCCAGAAACCTCTGGTTTGAAATTACTTTTCTTGTGTTAGAAAAGTGTCAATAAAACTCCTTTCATTGTCATGACACAGTACTTTAAAATTTAAATTAAAGTGCCACAAGATCTTTGGTCTTGCAATATTTGAGGTATTTCAGGCAGCTGGTCCTAAAAGCTCAGAAGATAATGTTTGTTCTGAAGAGAAGAGTTCATCATGTTAACGTTTGTCACAGTCGCCCAATCAGTTTAAAGTTATGATGCAATGAATGCACCCATTTTTCTCATCTCTAGCACAAAGTTGTTCTCTTGCCAGGTGTTAAAATCACTAGTATATAAACCTCTATATTCTGTGAAGACGAGCCCCAAAAAAACTTTGAGGCATGTCCACCTCAACACCCGGTAACAACACAAATCTCAGAGCGCTGAAGCGTTAGTACTTCCTGAAGCCGATTGGCTTCTTAGCCTGCAGGTTCCCCTACAGGGGCAATAAATCAAAGACCAATTCCCATCTCCAGCAATTTGCTACAGAAGCGTCCAGCTGTTGGGCTGAAAAGTAATGGCTGAGGGTACGCTGCAGCATCTGGACAAGGAGAACAATTCAATTTTCAAATGATGAATGACCAGAGGGAGGTGGGTCTGAGACAACAGGCTGAGTGTGTCCTCAAAAAAGCCAACTATTGTGCTTCTGCAGAAACACTGAAAGTAATAAATACTCTTTTATTATTATTATTTTTATTTTTTTGTAAAAGGAAGACATTTTTTATTCTTAAAATATTTTGTGCACACCCCCAATGTAAACATAAGAAACTTTATCTGGTAGTACATATCTGATAGAATAAAGGGATCAAATGTTTACTTTTTTGAGCATTTAAAAAAAATTAAATTTCTTGTCTCATAATATATTGAATGCATTGTGGAATGCCTTTTGTTTATTTACTTTTTGTCAGTCAATCTTTTGATTTTCATCACTGAATATATTTTTCCTCCCAATGATGAACATAGCTTTGAAGGAAGACTGAAGACCTCAATGGATTAAACAATAAACATCTATTGGACCCTTGTTTCACATGATAAATGAAACCCCTCAGATTGTGCTTGGAAACAGAATATTATCAAATACACATAATAAACTTCTCTTAGGAACTAAAAAGCTCACATTGACTAAGGCCACAATAAAAACTAAGAGATGTGTACAAACCCACTGGAGGTTAATGGTTCCCCTCTGTGAGACAGTGATGTACCTGCCAGAAGAGGGCATATTACTCCAGTGACAGATCACACTCAGAGCAGTCTGGTAACCACACTGTGCTGTTTTTATAATTAAAGGACTCACATCCTGCCAGAATTTTAGACCAAGATGATTTTAATTTTATTTTAAACAGCGCTGATGTGATTTTGAAATATATTATATGATCTTACATGATCTGTTAGTACGGTACTTGGAGAGTGTTGTGAATCACTCTCAGCTGCTACCACACCAAATTCTAGATCAACATTTGCTAAACTGACCCATTTTTGTGTTTTCTAAAGTCAGCTGGTATCCATCTTGATTTTGGTTTACTCCTAAAGATAATCAGTTGTTCACGTTCATTTGTCGATTGCTTCCCAAAAGTTTCACTAAAATCTAGTGGTTATTGTAGGATACGTATACTGGTCAGTTTTACTGACTGTACAATATTCCAGATGAAAGATTGAGTAGATTTTATCTGACACAAACTTATCATCAATATTAAACGAGTTCTCTCTTTTTCAGGATTTAAACATGAACTTGTGTGTGACCAGACAGGATTTATTTTTTTTATTGAACATTTTAGAACATACAGAACAAAAGGCACACAAATAACAAATGACAATCTCAAAATTACAATGATATATGACCAGACAGGATGTAACTTGACAGGAAACGTTACTTATGTTGGTTCACCAGGAGATTAATCATTTAATAACAGAATCATTAAATTACATCAACATTTCATGAGGATTGGTTCTTGATCAATTTCTTATACCTTAACTATCAACAGATTTAAATTTTGAACAACAGACAAGTGATAAGATAGCATAATTACTTATTTCTGTAGGCACGTTAACTTACAGTTTGTTACTGACTTAGAAAGATAGGTTCAAAGAGAAAGTTTTAGGAGGAAGAAAAATGGAGGCAGTGAGGAGGGGTAATGTGGGTTTAACCAGGAAGCATGGCAGCTCTCCGGACAATCTCAGCTACAACGTCGGTACGACTTGGCAAAGCATCTGACGATTTTGTTACCTCGTGAAGACGGTCAGTCCCCCTTTGGTCCAGTTGGTCAGTCAATTTACAGTTTTCAGCGTCTCCAGAGTGAGCGCACAGCAAGGCTTTTAAGAAGATTAACACTTAAAAACAATTAATTGTTTGATAAAAAATTATAGCAAATATGTGTCTGATCTAGTGCTTTAACAGATTAATCGAGTTATCGACAGATCGAGTGCTTTGACTTCTATCGAGGCTTTTTTGTTCACCTCGAGTACCCGTAGTGATGTCATCACGTCGCGGTAACGTCAGTACGTCACATCACGTGATAAAAACCGAGCGCTGGGTAGCTTTTAGCTTTTAGTAGACGCTTCAAAATGGATTCCTTTGTGCGCACGGATGTATGGAGCTGGTCCAGTCTTGTCAAAAAGGTAAAAATGCGTCGTGTTTTATTATTATGAAACAGTTTATAATTTTATAGAATGCTTTGCTGCTCATTTAATCAACTTCTGTCACCACCGTAGATTGTGACAGGAGGGGGCGGTGTTGGATTGCAGGTCACATACAACACGGCCGAAACGGCTTCCTCTCTCGTTTCACAAACAAAACGCAACAAATATTCATCTCTCTATTAAAAACCTATAAACACATTAATCTCTAAAAGTAAACCTAAATTGCACAGCACTGCAGGCGGTGGTGCGGTGTGGCTGTGGCGTGGCCCCATTTGTTTTTTAAGTTTCGGTTTCAGCGCCGCACGGTACTTTCACTTTTAATATTAATAGTTAATAATTATAATTAAACTAATAGTTTTGTTTTTCCTGTGACTTATCTGCAGTATGATAAATGATAGGAGCATAATAAATGCTCCCAATGTTTTGTTGGTCTTTTTTTTTTTTGGGTAAATAATGAAGTTTTTATGCATTTTTATATATTTATTTATTTTGCATCTATGACATCATTGACTAATCGAGCACTAATCGAGATTTTTTATGTTAATGTCGAGTTTAAAAATTATGTACTCGTTCAACNCCACGCTTGCTCGTTGTGTCTCTGCCGGCGGCGGGGCTCCTCGTTTTTTTTTTTTGCTCCCGCAGCTCTCTCCCTCTCTTCTCTGTCTGTTGTCTGTCATCGCGGCTCTGAGCTCGCAACCCAAGTTTTATGAACCACACATCACCATCCAACCACAGACAGGTCTTTTTCATTAAAATTACTGAACCAAGAGGCGGAAGTGACAAAATCTTAGATTTATTAACTCAACAAAAGATAATAAGATACACATATTTTTTATTTTGTAGACCAGATTAGAATATTTAGTTAAGCATACAAATACTGTCATTTGTCTTGAATTTGTGCAATAAAAATAGATTAATATATGGCTTTTAGTGCATTTTTATGTTTAATTTTTAATCTTGCTTTAAATAGTGAATTGCATACTCTATGCAGACGGTTGCATGTACAATTCACTAACAGTAAATATTGTGCTAGTACCAGTATTGGACCAAAGGAAGCAAGCCTTCAATGTTATTTATGTAAAACTTTTGCTGGATCAGTTAGATTCTAGAGATGTGGCAAAAGCAGCTGTGTAGGGGGGCCTGATTGGATTTTTTGTCATGGGGCCCAATATTCCTGGCGGCCCCCCTGGTGGCATCTAAAACTACATTCCCATTGTGAAGCATGGTGGCAACAGCGTCATGGAGAATATATTTGTCAAACATTTCTTTCAGTTTTGGTGTTTTTTAATCCAACACTGTAAAAATCAAAACCTGCTTGAAACCACAGCTTGCCAAATTGTAAAGATAGAACAGTTTATTAATATGGTGCCACGTTTTAAGGACAGAGTGTGCAATCTTCTTCATTATAGAGGATCTTTGCTCGAGCTCATTCAGGGGGAAGTCTGAGATTGTCGTCATTGTATGTTCCCATACAATGGCAAAATTGCTTCTCTGCATTTAACCCATTACGCGTGAGATACACCCAGTTGGAGCAGTGGGTGTATCCGGGCAGCTATGTAAGTGCTTTCCTGAGTAAGGTCGCTATATTCAGGTTAACCAGGCTGACATAAAAACAGTAATTTTATTTGCAGTCTTTCATAATCAGAGTCAGAGAGATTTAATAATAATAATGTCTTTGTCATCTGTGTACGTTTCCCATACACAGACGAAATTCGTCTCTGCATTTAACCCAACCACCACCAGGTGGTGCAGTGAGCAGCCAGAAAGCACCCGGGGAGCTGGAGAATTAGGTGTGCACTCATAGACACCCCAAGGTGTGTAGTGGCCGGGGCGCGAACCCACGTCCTTCGGGTCCCAAGTCAAAAGCCCTGCCACTACACCATCTTGGCTCATATCACTACAGTTCATAGTACTGTATGTTGTACTGACAGACAGAAGTAGATTACTCCATTAGGTAATGACAAAGTTTTAAATGCAAATCTCATACTATCAGTTCACACTCAGAGTAGAAGTTAGGGATGACTCTCATCAACCAACACAAAACATTCCAGCTCGATATTTGTAAAACCGACTGCTATAGTCATTTCGTTCTTTTGAAGATTGCTTTACTGTGGTGGGCAACTTGGATCGCGATGACTCCAAAAGTTAACCAGATGTGGATGTGCAGCTAATGATCACTTTCACAGAGTTTCATTAAAATCTGTTCACTGACTTGTGAGTTATTTTACTGACAGACAAACACTCAGGCATTTCATGTCAGCTGGGGACATTGAGCAGCCAAGTATAGAGCATATTTTATAGTTGCTACTTCTCCTCAGTCCAACAATAACCAACTTACATGTTGATGTTTTATCATGTAGTTTGAGATTTAGCTAAAGTGCAACTTGCATGAACGACTACCTCCTCGATTTTCGACAGATTTTAAACTTTATATTAATTTTTCAGAAATATCAGCTTGCAGCGATCCAAATATATCTCTTTAAATAGAGCAAAGACATTTATGATAATTAGTGAAGTCGATTAAAGACTTCAGCTGAAACAGAATGTTCTTTCTGATTCACACTAAAAATGCATTTGCCGTCTTGGAGTGTTAAATCAGTTCATGAAATCTTGCAGGTTAGGTGTTGATCATTTTGGACGTGTTTTGTGTGTTATCTGATCTCCAGACGTTTGTGTCCTTTACTGTTTCAGGCATGTGGCGGAAATCTGGGACAAGAGGACAATGTCACCTTGTCTAGGCTTAATATAGACACCTGGATCTAATATTAGTCAGAAAGATAATTAATCCAGAAGCATACCAGCATAGACACAAGAAAAACTCAGCTGTGGTTTCCACTCCCATAATGCACTGCAGTCCTGGTTGGTATGTAGAATTTAGGACAAGAACATGTGAAACGGGAAACGGTGCAAGTTTGAAATGGTGGCCCAGACTAGCCAAACGTGGCAGTCTGCAGTCAGAAGTCGATTGTAAAGAGCTGGAGTGAGAGGAAATTATATTGTTATTGCCTGATGTTGAAGCGGTGATAATGTTTTTGCCTGTGACTGTGCTTGTGTTCATTTGTCCGTCCAACTGGCAAAAGTTCTCATGAATTACTGAATCTTAATGGAATTCTCAGAAAATAATCGCTGGATATACAGTACATCTTCATTGGATATACATCTATAAGTGATTAACTTTTGAACTCAGATGGACACAGATGGTGGTCGTGGACTTCAGAAGGAATACCCACCCCCCATCCCCCACCCCAACATAAGAGGATCTGCGGTGGAAGTGATCTCCAGCTAAAAGTACTTGGGTGTACACCTGAATGATAACCTCAGCTGGAGCAACAACACCACCAGCCTGATCAAGAAAGCTCATCAGAGACTCTACTTCCTCAGACGGCTGAGACGAGCTGGTCTGAGAAGCTCAGTCCTCACCTCCTTCTACAGGTGTGCAGTGGAGAGCATCCTGTGCTCCAGCATCAACGTGTGGCATGGAGGCTGCACAGTTGCAGAAAGAAAAGCTCTACAGAGAGTGGTGAAGGCTGCACAGAAGATGTTGGAGTCAGTCTCCCCACCATCACAGACATCTACACCTCCAGATGCAGGAAGAGGCCACCTGCATCATGAAGGACCCCACTCACCCAGCACACACACTTTTTGTCCCATGCCCCTCAGCACGGAGGTTGAGGAGCATTAAGTGTAGAACCACTCAGTGCTTTAAGTGGGCCGGAACTCACCGGTACCCAGTTCCGCCACTTCTAAAATTTAACCCTGAGAGTACCGGGACTTTTTTTAAACGTAAGGTGCGTTCCGGAACTTATTTTCGTCTTCTCCACTTGAAAGACCTGTGGCAGATTAGAATGCATCATTTCCCCCGACTGGATTTCAAGAAAGAGTAATGCATCTTCACGATAATAAAACATCTTTGGTGGAGTGCGTCCTTTTGGCCAATCACAACCTCAGGATAGACAGGGGGAGGAGACGACAGCGAACTCTGTAAAAAAACAAAAACAAACTCTGCAGCGCGACAGAGTGCGAGGGAAGCGGAAGTAACTCCTCCAACGTGTGGGTAAAGTTAATATTTTTATACATGCAGTGGAGTAACCATTGTTTAGTAAAATGGCATGTTGTGTTACAAATAAAACTAAATAAAAATTAACAAAATAACAGTCAATTGCACCCCTAAAGCCACTGTGATAAATGTCACATTAATTTCATTATTTTAGCCACAGGAGTGAATTTAAAAACAGGATGATGTCTATATGAACTAGTTGAATGAGGTGTCTAAAATATCCTGATTCATGATCAATAATAATTTCAACAATTTTTCAATCTGTCCACAGGACCTGACTTTATGTTGTTAGATGTCTCTAAAATAGTTAGTGAATCATGTTTACATGTAGGTAAACATAGATGTCTAACAACTTGTTAAAATACACAAGAATGCAGGAAATGGCATCTACTTTATTCAAAATTTCTGGCAAAACATCTTCACCAGCATATTAAGAAATGAGTTTTTACTGTTAGTAAGTTTTATTTATATAGCACATTTCACAGACACGAGAGTCACATAGTGCTTTACAAAAGGAAAAATAAAATCATAAAATCACAGAAGTACTATACAAAAAGGTAAAACATAACAAACTCTAAAATCAATGTACAAAATTAACCAAAAGCCTGTCTGAAGAGATAAGTCTTAAGTTTTTAAATGCATCTGTTGACTCGGAGCAGCGCATTGTTAGCAAAATGTTCTGCTGTATTTGACTTGCTGCTGTTGTTGGTTGTTGATTTTTTGGTTGACACAATCTTTCCTATTTATGTCCTCATTAAATTAGGTTAGTAAATGACTTTTACCTGAAGCATGTTAAAAAATTACAAAATCTTTCGGGGGGGGGGGTTGGCGCAACGTTTGTCACCTTTTTCATCCCTTCTGAGTTTGCAGGTATGCATATTATTATGACTTTAGGGAGGGTACCGGCACTTATTTTTTTCCACTTAAAGCACTGGAACCACTAGACTGAGGAACAGCTTCTACCCTGAGGCCATTAGACTCATGAATATCTAACCAGGATTATCACTGTGAAAAAAAAATCACTGTAATGCTACTTGGATATGTGCTGCTGATTATCCATGATGCTGATCTCATGTTATTTCATGCTGCTGTGTTCATTCATCCTCATCTACTCACACAGACTCATGTTTGTGCTGCTGTTGTTTTGGCACATTGTTTTTGTACTATTAGGGCTTAGTGTATTCTTAGTTTAGTGTATTCTTAGTTTAGTGAATGTAGTACATTCTTAGTTCATGTCTTGGATCTTATTACCGTATTTTCCGGTGTATAGGTCGCACTTTTTTATGGTTTTTTGAAGGCCTGCGACCTATACACAGGTGCGACCTATATATGGCTTGTTATCACTTTCGGCGAAACAAATTTTTAAATCCAGCTCATTTCACAATTACGTTCATTTATTAAGGAAAAGTTCAGCTCAGACACATATTTGCTATAATTTTTATCAAACAAATAATTGTTTTTAAGTGTTAATCTTCTTAAAAGCCTTGCTGTGCGCTCCTGTGGCAGACATTTGCAGCAGAGCTAAACGTAGGTGCGACCTATACACCAGTGCGACCTATCTAGGGATTTTTCCAATCTATTGGTGATAATTGGATGGTGCGACCTATACACAGGTGCGACCTATACACCAGAAAATACTGTACTGTTTCTCTTTACTATTTGTATTTTTGTTGGATGTAACTGCATGGGACCATATGTACATAGGTTCATTCCACTTCATGTACCACATGTGGTGTGAATGACAATAAAAATCATTGAATCTTGAATTTTGAGAAACACTATAACCCAGGTAATATGATTTTAGACAAGGTTTGACCCCAAGTGGAAGACTAAGAAATAGAGTCAGAAGTACAAAAATAAAGTGTCTTTATTTACAGGTGAGGATCTCAGGGCTGTAATGGAAAAGGGACAAGGTAAGTATCTTGAATGTCTTCAGGCTTTGACTGTATAATGTTAATTGAAGAGAGTGTTCTTATGGAGATGTGAGGTGCCACAGACAGTCCTTGACGCAGAGGAGGTGAGTATCAGTGGAGAGAGGATCAAGTTGTCATTGGTTGAAAGTTGTAAATTCAAAATATAGATTTTGGATGTTCATAGGACTTGATCAGAATGAGGCATAGTCACAAGGAACGAGGAGATCTTGGAAGACTTGCAGGCTACAGGACTTGGAATTCATTGCAGGAATTCAAACAAGGTTTAGACAAAAAGTTTCTAGAGACAGGTTTAGTGTCTGTCCATTACCTTACCTTTACCATAAGGTATGATTTTTATTTACCCTTTATTTATACAGGTAGTCTCAATGAGCTATGAGAACTCATTTTCAAGAGAGACCTGTTTTGGGAGCAGATAGTGGGGGTTATAGTCCTTGCTTAAGGACCAAGAGTGGGGCAAATGATGGTGGAGGCAGGTGTGGGTGTTTTACCTTTTCCATCCACATTTTTCATGTTGTCAGTTCGGGGAGTTGAATCTGCGATTTTCCGATCACAGGCCCATCTTCTCTAACCTCTGTGCCACCACTCCTCCTCCTCCTCTGATGATGATGATGATGATGATGATGATAATGATAATGTCCCAGCGCTGAAGGAATGTCTGGCAAAAGCTTTTATGCCCAGCAGGGTAGTCCTGCAAATCAAGTGAAGGTGTGGAGAAAGTGAGTGTGGTTGGAAACACAGAACTCCCACACCAGCCAACTTTACAGACACTGAGCTGAGTTTTGGTGTGGTAGTAGCTGAGAATCATTCCCCACACATACTGTGAGCACTAACTTGATAAGATTTTTTTTACAACATTGCCATTAGTCATTGGAGTCAACTGAGCCTGTTTGTTAGCAAAATTATCTTATGAATGAGTGAATCCAGATCAAGATGTCCACAACAGCTAAACAACAATGACCAACTCAAAAATATCTATATCTTAGCCATATCTTAGCCAATTGTTCAGATATTGAGATAGAATTTGGTGTGGTAGTAGCTGAGCATGATCCACAGCATATACCCAGAGCACTGCACATTGTGCAATAGCTTTGTTTAAAAGTTTGGCATTAACTATTAGCATCAACCCTGTTTGTTAACAAAATATCTAATGGACCACTTGACAGATTTGATTTAACCTTTTAGAAAGTAAATGTTGGATATACTGAGTTAAAATGTGTTGTGGTACAAATAGTAGCTGAGTGGATTTCACAACTTGTACTTCAAGCACTAACAAATCATGCTTGGCACAGAGCTACAAATTATTTCCAAGGTTTGACCAAAACATATAGATGTTTGTCATTTCTTAACACAAGATGATCTAAGTTTGAACTCTAACATGAACAAATATGGATATGCATTCCTTCAAAGGAATGCCTTTTACCCTTTGAATGATTTCACCTGACAGCTGAGTTTGAAAGCAACAAGAAAACAGCCCAGTGAAATATCCCACAGATAAAGTACATTTAAATTACCTGGCAGTATAAAAAAAGAGGGTAACTATATTAGCAATGCACTGATAATCCACTTTTGACATCATCCAGTAAGATTTGTTCCATCTCAAACTTGTCCTAAACACCAGCTAAACCAAAAGGATGCTGTTTTCAAACAGGAAGTCAGTCCCAGCAGTTCTTCCTTTGATTTTATCCTCGAATGGTGTCCCTATTTAGTTTGTCGATTCCTACAAATACTTGGGTATCTTGGTCGACTCATATATCTCTTTTAAGCTCCACATGGAAAACTTGGTAAAGAAACTGAAAGTAAAATTCGTTTTCGTTTTCAGAAATAGATCCTGTATAACTCTGAATGCTAGGAAACACCTTGTAACTGTGACTTTCTGTTGTGTCCTGGAATTGCATAAGACTGACAGCAGGGGAACCTCAGAGTAGGGAGAGAACAGGATGTGGAGAGGAGAGAAGAAGAAGTTGAGAAGTGTTGAATAAAGCATGGTGTTCGTAACGGAGCTACGTCTGCAGTGGTCTGATTCTACTCTTACATATTAGCAACACCACAACATTGGCGACGAGGATGGCTCTTTCTGTACCTTTGCCTGCTCCATTCATGCCTTGCCCAGGTGAACCGGCGATACCGTTTCCAACATGGCTAAAGATGTTCGACAACTACATGCTAGTAATAGCCGCATCGGGAGACGACTGGCCTGACGCTAGAAAGCGCGCGGTTCTACTCCATGCGTTGGGTACAGAAGGCCAAAGACTTTTCTACAACCTGCCGAATACCGGGACCACGTTCGCTACTGCTATTACTGCCCTTAAAGAACATTTCGTCCCGAAGGTGAACGTCATTGCTGAACGTCACAAGTTTCGACAACGTGTACAGAGGCCGGATGAAAAGGTACAACAATTCTTAGCTTCTCTGCGTGAGTTAGCTGCCACATGTGACTTTGGAAACATGGAGGAACAAATGCTACGTGATCAACTGATAGAGCGTGTTGCTAATACTCGCATTAGAGACAGACTGTTACTCGAACCAGAGCTAACTCTCGCTAAAGCTACCACGTTGGCGCTACAAATTGAGAGTGGATTAAGAGATGCTAACGTACTTTCTGATGCTACCGCTCAAAGGTGGGCACCGCTAATTAAAAAATTAGTTCCACAATTTCTAAAACGCTTATTAATTTTTTTAGGTCCACAATTTCAAAAGCACAAATGTCTTATGAAAATTAGGGGAAGCTAATCTAATCCGCTATTTATATATTTCTATATTATATATATATATATATATATATATATATATATATATATATATATATATATATATTATATATATATATATATATATATATATATATATATATATATATATATATATTTATATATAGCCGGCAGCGTTATCAATATTTGCACTACACTGCCAACTGAAAAGTAACAAAAATGATCCTAAAAGGATGAAATTACAAAAATCAAAGGATTTATTTAATACTTTACGTACATATATTCTATTCGGCCACGAAATTAACAAAAAATAGAATGATCTTTTAATCCCTAAAACCACGTTTAAATCTCAAATACACGGGTGTGTCGCCACCGCATTTATACATAGTAACCCAAATACATGAAACTAACGACTCGCCGTCGAATGGTCGACACAAAACGCACAATAAAATCCTCCGGCCACGTTAATTTGGCTTGAAACAGCGGGGTTCTCTACGGATTTATCCATTAGTAACCCAGCACTACCGGCAGACACAGCGTTAGCGTCTATAGGTAGTCAACAGATTTAATGAAAAGTAACTAAAATACATAAAAATAACGACTCACCGTCGCGTGGTCGACACAAAACCCTCAATAAAATCATCCGGCCACGTTAATTTGGCTTGAAACAGCGGGGTTCTCTACGGATTTATGAAGACACCGAGCGCAGCCAGCTAGCCACAGAAGCCCCTGAGTTCAACTCTGACCCGGAAGATGTAAAGATGGAATAGTCCATTTTTAGTAGGGGGATAAAGAAATCGACCGTTTTTTTTATTGCGTATTTAATGAACGTTTTCATCGTAACTATAATTATTTTTATGTTAAATGTATATTAACAAGCAGGATCAATGTTAGTTATGTAGGTGACTGCACGGGGCGAGGCGGGGCCGGGGCCACTGCTGAAATGGGACCCCCAGGCATTTACCTACATGGTAGAGCCGAGTCTGTTCTCAGCTCTGCCCCCCTCCCCCTCACACCCTTTCCTCCTCTGCTGTTTACGTGGGGAAAAAGGTAAAAAACAAGCAGCATAAGAGCTTGTAAATAAGTTTATTGGTTTTTACTGATAGATAATTAGTTATTAGCGGTACTGCATTTTAAATAAAAATAGCACAAATCCGCTTATGAATTATAAAAGTTAGTCAATTCACAAAAACGCTGACAAAAAGTTTAGGTCCACTGTAAGCGGAATAGCGCTTTAGCGCTCTCTAGCGGTCTGTGCCCACCACTGCTACCGCTGCTAGCATTTCTGTTCCCGTGAGGGCCGTACTGTCTGATGCTAATGCTGCTAACGCTTCAGCTCCCGTGAGGGCCGTACAAAAGCAGCCAAAGTCAAGCCGCCGCTGGGACGCGAGGAGGACGCCGCGGGACCATGCTACTTCCACGACTCAAGTTGCTGCCACTACACGCCGTTCCTGCTTCCGCCGTGGATCCTTCGACCATCTTGCTAACAACTCTTCATGCCCTGCTGCTAAAACGACATGCAACCAGTGTGGTAAAGTGGGTCATTTTTCACGTGTTTGCCGTTCAACTCAATAGGAGGTACGTGAAGTCGTCGATAATGAAGCCACGATTCTTTACATGAACAATGCAGTGCAAGACAAGATCCTCTCCACAGTTCAAGTGACTGTGAATGGACGAGGTACAAATGTTGAGCTGATTGTGGATACAGGCTCATCAGTGTCCATTATACCACAAGAGATTTACCACACCTAGTTTTATGACTGTGTACTAACTGAACCTACAGTTACTCTTGTTACCTATGCAAAAGAGAAAATTGCTGTGAAAGGGTGCTTAAAAGCTACTATTTCTCATGATGGTATTTCTACTGAAGGTACTCTTATTGTTGTTCAGTCAGGTGCTGCTCTGCTGGGGTTAGACTTATTTCAGGCATTACAAATGAAGCTTGAGGGACGACAAATTGTTACTGCTACTGCTACTTCTACTACCTCTATGGTTCAACCAGCTGTAACTAAAACTGCTTCTGATCATTCTCCAGGAATGTCAGTTCGGGAAGTTGGTTATGCTAAAAATTTCATACATAAAGTACAGATGTTGCCAAATGTTGTTCCAGTGCAACAAAAACTCAGGAGACTTCCATTTTCAGTACGACAAGCTGTGTCGGAAGAGATCAAGGATCTCCAGGAGAAGGGTATCATTGAACGTGTTGATGCTTCTCCGTGGGTTTCTCCCATAGTTGTGACACAGAGAAGAGATGGAGGAAAGCCTCGCATATGTGTGGATTTGCGAGAGCCTAACAAAGCGATTGTTGCTGATTGTCATCCATTACCGCACATAGATGAATTGTTTTCAAATCTTCGAGGGGCTACTGTTTTTTCTACGATTGACTTAGCTTCTGCATATCACCAAATGCCTCTGCATCCTGAAAGTCGTGATATTACTGCATTTATCACTCATGATGGACTTTTTCGTTTCTGCAGAGTTCCTTTTGGTTTAGCTTCTGCCCCGTCAGCGTTTCAGAAAATGATGTTGATCATTCTTACAGGCTTACCAGGTGTACAAGCATACCTGGATGACATCATCTGCTTTGGTGTCACACAAGAAGACCATGATAAACATTTACGGAGAGTACTTCAAGCTCTAACTGATGCTGGACTTACATTAAACATGCAAAAATGTAAATTCAGTCAGTCTTCCCTAAATTATCTGGGTCACACCATTTCAAGGGAAGGTCTTCAACCAGTTCAGGATAGACTTGCTGCTGTGATTCATGCTCCAGCTCCACATGACATGCCTTCTATAAGTTCAATAAGTTCATTCCAGGCTTTGCAACGGTTGCTGAGCCACTATGCGAGGTGCTCAGAGAGTGTACAGATTCCACTTTCAAGTGGACTACAGAAACTCAGTCTAGCTTCACTTCACTGAAGGACTTGATTGTAAATTGTCCTGCCTTAGCTCTGTACCACCCTGAATTGCCAATTTACGTTACTACTGATGCCTCAGATTATGGTTTAGGCGCTGTGTTAACGCAGCTACATCCAGATCAAAGTGAGAGAGTTGTCGCTTTTGCATCAAGAACTCTTTCTCCTGCTGAGCGCAAGTATTCCACGGTCGAACGTGAAGCTCTTGCCTGCGTTTGGGCAGTGGAAAGGTGGAGAACATACCTGTGGGGTCGTCGTTTTGCTCTTCGTACAGACCACCAAGCACTTACCACCTTACTCACTTCTAAAGGTGCTGGCCGTGCTGGATTGAGAATTGCTAGATGGTCTGCTCGACTTCTCTGCTTCACGTATGACATTACTTACCGTCCAGGACATCAAAATGTCATGGCTGACTGTTTGTCTCGATTACCATTACCGGCTGGAGATGAGGCAACAGAGGAACCTGACATGATTGCTGCTGTGTTTAAAGAGGCACTGTGTGCTATTTCTCTGGCAGAGTTTACTACTGCAAGTGAAACCTGTCCAGAACTGTCACTATTGCGCAACCAGATTGAAAAAGGTTGGCCCAAAGTTAAAAGAGGTCTTCCAGAGAACCTTGCTCCTTACTTTCAAATTCGAAATGAGTTGTCAGTCCATGGTTCACTAGTACTACGACTTGCAGATCGTTTAGTTGTTCCTGCTTCACTGCGTGCCAGGGTTGTTGATTTGGCACATGAAGGACATCAAGGCATTGTCCGTACAAAGCAGAGACTGCGTGAACTTTTTTGGTGGCCAGGTCTGGATCAATTTGTACATTCTGTCATTGCTTCCTGTGTTAATTGCCAGTTCAGTGATAAGGTTGCAATAACTAATACTGCTCCACTTACTCCTGTTGAATTTCCTAGCAAATCATGGGAAAAAGTTGCAATAGACATTACAGGTCCGTTTGAAAATGCTAAATGGGACTGCCGTTATGCTATTGTACTAACAGACTACTACAGCAAATGGCCTGAGGTTGCATTTGCTCCTACTGTTACTACAGACGTAATACTGTGTTTCCTAACAACTGTGTTTAGTCGAGAGGGTAATCCAATGTATCTTGTTTCAGATAATGGTACTCAGTTTACTTCGCATGCGTTTAGTACTTTTCTGAGAGAGAGAGAGATACAGCACTTAAAGTCAAGTGTGTACTATCCTAAAGCAAATGGTGCTGTGGAAAGGTTTAACAGAGTGCTTAAAGACTGCATACAAACAGCTGAAAGAAGTCACAGCTCATGGAAGGAAGCTGTCACTGAATTCCTTCACAACTACCGAGCTACTCCTCATGCAACCACCGGAGTGACTCCTTTTGAACTACTGAGGAACAGAAAGATGCGTACCAAGTTAACATACTCCCAGTAGAACTGAAGAGCAAAAGCCAAGCTCAAATACAACAGAGGGTGAAACACAGGCCCGGCCCAACGCATAAGCGGACTAAGCGGCTGCTTGGGGCCCCGTGGCCACCAGGGGGCCCCATAAGTGGATTAAAAAAAAAAAAAATTGTAAAGATTGAGTTCTATATGATTCTATTACACACAATTTCATTATAAACTTGTGATTTTTTTTCTTTTAAACAACAATTTATATGTAACTGGGTGGTTTATTAGTTTTAAAATAGTGTTTATGTAGAAGTGTTTGTAAATTCCCACCCACGTTGGGCCCATGAATGCACCCCTGCGCCAGACCGCGTTTCATTCATTCATTCAACCTTTATTTATACAGGCTAGCCTCGTTGAGTCACGGGGACTCATTTACAAGAGGGACCTGTCTCACTCACACCAAACAACCATCCACTCTCACACTCACACCTAGGGTCAATTTAGAGTCACCAATCAGCCTAACAAGCATGTTTTTTGGTCTGTGGGAGGAAACCGGAGTACCCGGAGGAAACCCACGCATGCACGGGGAGAACATGCAAACTCCACCCAGAAAGGCCCCGGACCGGGATTTGAACCGGCAACCTTCTCGCTGAGAGGCAGCAGCTCTACCAGTTGTGCCACCGTGCTGCCCAAAAAATCAGTCAGACCAGGTCGGAATCGAACCTGGGTCATCTGCGTGAAAGGCAGCGGTGTTTCCGCACCTCCACCAGAGAGACGTGGGTCTGAGAGGAGCAGCTTCTTCAGCAGAAAGGTAAATAACTCTGATAAATGTGTTGAATCTGAATGGAAACAGCATTACCCTGTCTGAAGTTTATATGGGCCGAGTTTTTATAAGATATTGGTTTCAGTGCGTGAGTGAGGAATCCGTGATAAAATCGGGTTTGTTAGGAAAAGTCAACCACTCAGTAACAAGTCATGCACAATTTATAGCTTTTTAGGATCATTGACAATGGAGTAACTGGCCAAAAGACAACTGATATAGCAACATTAATCACAAAATGTCACTGCACAAGCAGCTAGCTAGCACTACAAGCACACCCACATCAAGTTAAAGCAGAGACAAAAAATAAATAAATAACAGCAACAGAAATTGTTCAGTGAAAAGCTAGTTATAAATTTTATGACGAGGGCCACGCTGAAACATATTTTATGCAGAGAGCAGGTGTCTTGAAACAGGTTAGCAGATCAGATGTATAATAATAAGAGCACAGCTCTGTGGTGTGTTTATTTTTCAGTCACCAACACTGTGTGTGTATATGTGTGTATTAAAACCTTATGATTAAGATAGCATTTCATGTCAATGGTATATAGCAACTCTGATTTTAGAAGAATATAATGCAATAATATGTTAGTTTACTTACACTGTACAGTATAGTTTTTAGTTACTGTAAAATGAAAAATACTCAATGTTAAGTAACATTTTCTTTTTTACCTTCAGGAAAGTGTCCACCAGTTACACTGTATTTCTGCTGTGGAAGTTCTGGGTCAGCTTGTGATAAGATGAGGTATCTGAGAGGACTCAGTGGGATTTATAGCTGAATAGTTGTTTTGTGTAGGAGTGAGTTAGATTTTAATTAAAAGTAATTGTTCTTATTCAGACTGTTGAAATCACCATCAAGAGAGAAGCTGTCCTTAAAGCTCTGATGGTCTACCTGAACCTGTTGAGCATCTTTAGAAAGAATACCAGGTAGGTAAGAAGACATATGTTGCACTAACATGAGCAACAATCCACAGACCTTTTTTGGTGTGGAATGCAACATTGCACTGGATATTTTTTCTTTCTTCTTCTGACTCTTTTTATTTTTGTCTATTGAATTTGGGCTCAGACTGAAGTAACAGCATGCCAGAGTGGGAGAAACAAATACATTTTTGATCATCTTTATTCTAGCACCCACATTCATTTTAACTGAGAACTCTTCTCGTTGTGATCTAGCTGGTAAATTGTCCAGTGTTTCAGAAAGTAAAGACTGTGTGTAGACTCTTTGGCAGTGGTCTGCACTCTTTTACTCATTTCTTTATTTTTGTTGTGTTTGCAGATGTGCAGGAGAATGACCAACTGCATCTGGAAACTATGGTGATCTTTGTCACTGGGAGAGAGGATCCTTTCCATCCACCCAAAGACATCAAGATAATCATCGATGGAGCACAGGTCCTGAATGAAGTGTCTTCTGTTGAACAGCTGTTGTCATGTGCTTTGGGCTCATATACTCAACCTAAAATATCCCAAAAATCTACTGTAACCTCTTGAATTCAGTCTAAGATGGAAGATTTTTTAGGACAGTTTTTGGTTGGTCTAGTGGGAGAGTCAATAAGTTATTAATTAGTTTAATTAATTAGCTATTAACTAGTAACATTTTTTTCCCCTGACCATTCTGAAAAGGAGACATTAGCTGATTTTGTTTGAGGAAGAATATCTCATTTTTCTTTCACCCCATTTAGGGATATATGTTGCAAAGTTGAGTGTTATT
>JBBPBX010040171.1:0-14331 GCA_038048925.1 Garcialebias charrua | reverse complement strand
TGTATGTATGTATGTATGTACTTGTATATAAAATACCACTTAATACTTGTAATGCTATTCCTACTTGGTGTTTTTTCACTTATTGCTATTCTTCAGGGTACGAATCCTCTGCGATAAATGAGGGGTGAATGTATAGGTGGCTCCCCTACAATTATACAAGCGGTGTGCCCCGCCCCGTTAACAAAAATGAGTGCCCAGTCTACTGAAACCAGTCCCCCCCCCCCCACACCACCACCACTACCACCTACCATACCATATAATACTGTACTTCAGTGCTTTAAGTGGAAAAAACAAGTGCCGGTACTCTCCCTAATGTCATAATAATATCCATACCTGCAAACTCAGAAGGGATGAAAAAGGTGATAAACGTTGTGCCACCCACCGAAAGATTTTGTAAATGTTTTAACATGCTTCAGGTAAAAGTCATTTACTAACCTGATTTAATGAGAACATAAATAGGAAAGATTGTGTCAACCAAAAAATCAACAACCAACAAAAGCAGCAAGTCAAATACAGCAGAACATTTTGCTAACAATGCGCTGCTCCGAGTCAACAGATGCATTAAAAAACTTAAGACTTATCTCTTCAGACAGGCTTTTGGTTAATTTTGTACATTGATTTTAGAGTTTGTTATGTTTTACCTTTTTGTATAGTACTTCTGTGATTTTATGATTTTATTTTTCCTTTTGTAAAGCACTTTGTGACTCTCATGTCTGTGAAATGTGCTATATAAATAAAACTTACTAACAGTAAAAACTCATTTCTTAAATATGCTGGTGAAGATGTTTTGCCAGAAATTTTTGAATAAAGTAGATGCCATTTCCTGCATTCTGGTGTATTTTTAACAAGTTGTTAAACATCTATGTTTACCTACATGTAAACATGATTCACTAACTATTTTAGAGACATCTAACAAAATAAAGTCAGGTCCTGTGGACAGATTAAAAAATTGTTTAAATTATTCCGCTCATTCTCAATCAGTTCATCTGGACAGTTTCTTTAAATTATTATTGATCATGCATCAGGATATTTTAGAGACACCTCATTCAACTAGTTCATATAGACATCATCCTGTTTTTAAACTCACTCCTGTGACTAAGATAATGAAATTAATGTGACACTTTATCACAGTGGCTTTAGGGGTGCAATTGACTTTTATTTTGTTAATTTTTATTTTGTTTTATTTGTAACACAACATGCCATTTTACTAAACAATGGTGACATTCAACTGCATGTATAAAAATATTAACTTTACCCAATGAACAGGTGACATTTTAATAACCACCAACAGTGAATTTAGGAGGGGCTTTTTACAGTTTTCTGATTTAGTGATACACACCGTGGTGAAGTTAGTTTACGACTCCGTCGTGTTTTCATTAGCGGGGTTCTCTCGTATCGTCAATTTCAAAACTGCATGTTTCAGGTTTTTTTTATCTTTGTGAAGCTTCAAGAGCTCCCACAGTTGGAGGAGTTACCGGTAGGTCGACAGTTTTCTCTGCGTCGTTCATTTGTAAAATTTACTTAATTTCCTTTGAAAACGCTGCCTGTTCTACTTCTGCCTCCCTCGCGCTCTGTTGAACTCGCGAGTCGCGTTGCAGAGAGTTTTTTTTTTTTTTTTAACAGATTTCGCTGTCGTCTTCTCCCCCTGTCTATCCATAAGTAATCGGATCAAACGGCCGTTCAGAACAAAAGTGCGTCATGTAAACGCCCTGTTCGGGTTATTTTTTGTGTATTCGGCGTGATCCGACCTAATTTGTGATTCGCACGAAACGGGTGGTTTACGCCGATCCGTAACCCGATCGGTGTGCATGTAAACACTTGATCTGTTCTTTTTATCGGACTGTGGAAAGCTGTCCTGACTGCGCATGTGCGGTGCGCACCCCTCCCCTAAGCGTTTCCTTTTCCAGCGCTCTCATACTGCGAATAAAAAAGACTAAAAGCATGTGTTGCTTGCCTGTAGCTCAATCAGGGAGTGCAGTAACAACTCCATCGCCGTCATTACAATCTGGCGCGGGTCCATTTTTGGCGCGTCTGTTTACTTTCGTCCCGGAAGTAACTTCTTCTTCTGTGATTTTCACGAAACTAACTTCCTCTTCTGTGTTTTTTAAGGGGAGTGTACCACTCTGCGCATGTCAGAACTTCTGATCAGAATAAAAGCCTGCTGCATGTAAACGCTCGTCATGAACGGATTGTGCCCATGTAAACGGTACTATCTAATTATGCAATCAGAACACATTTCAATCCGGTCACAGAATTTTGTCCATGTAAACATAGCTACTGATTTCAAGATTAGTAACAGTCACATCACAAGTTAAAACAAGGTACAGTGTATGTCCGTGCTCTTGGGTGGAACCGTTTAAATGCTGATTTAGATTAAATGAGTCCAATAAATCTAAAAAGTCCTTAACCAAGGGCTTCTCATGACAGCACACATGCAAATGAAAGTCCACAATAATGACAACATGATCATATTTTGGCGTGATTTCTGCCAAGAAATAAGAAAATTCATTGATGAAATCCTTAGATTGAGGTGGGTGGTAGACGAGTGCACAAAAAGTCGAAGACGAATGGCCAAGTTCAAAGACAATTATCTCAAAGCTGGAGCAGGAAACCGGGATAGGCAGTTGTTTACAGTCAAAAGTGGATTTGATTATTGTTAATAATCCACCACCGCGCTTGCCTGATGGCCACGGTGCGTTAAAATGCAGGCAGTTGGGGGGTAATAATTCTGTCAAGGTGCTGGATTCACTGGGTGACTTCCAAGATTCTTTGACAAAGAAAAAGTCCAAATCATGCTCTTGGAAGTAGTCCTGAGGATAAAAGTTTTGTTGGTGACCGATCTTGCGTTGACCATACACATCCTGATACTGTCCGAGATAGACCCAACAGCGGGGGAGGAAGCACGTGCCAGCGGCCGCAGATTTTTGATAACAGCCCCTCCGGGTCGGGCAGTGAGCCGCACCGGCCGACATCTCCCATTGTTTACCTAGTCCGGGTGCGCGGGAAGCTGGCGATGGAAACCATGACCACCGGATGGTGAAGAAGATACAGCACGCAGGGCCTTAAGCTTCACCAGCCGGCCAGCTCATTTTCCCCGCCGTCTGGAGCGATATCTCCGGGCAAGCAGGTGAGGGGCGCAGCATAGGTAAACAGGCCCGTCCGCCAGTAGCGGGGGAAGATGGGGGATGAGGGTCCAGCGTTGCACTCATATTGATCCAAAGAAGTGACATCGGTGGTAGAAAATCATAGATCCAGAAGCTGTTGTCCATCATACACCAGTAGAGAGTTTATGTCCCAGATGAAAAACGAACAAAACACAAATAATCTGAACATCGTCAGCAGAGGTGGATTGCAAGCCATGTACACGGGTGCCACCTTACCAGAAGGATACACCTGTCTGCACTGATGTCACGCTAAGCTAGTGGCTCGCAATACAGGTGCACTATCTATGAAGTCAAAGGCAGAGTCCCAGTTACATCCAACAAAAGCATAAATTGTAAAGAAAAACTATAACAAGATCTAAGATATGAACTACGAAATATGCTAAACTAAGAATACACTAAGCACTAATAGTACAAAAACAAGCCAAACTACAGCATGAACCCTATTCTGTGTGAGCAGGTTAGTATGAATAAACAAAGTAGCGTGAAATAAATCAGCAGCATGAGATCAGCAACATTGATAGTCAGCAGCCCACATCACCATTTAAAGTGGGGGAGTAGTGGCGCAGAGGTTAGAGACGGTGGGCCTGTGATCAGAAGATTGCCGGTTCAAGCCCCAGTACCAACAATATCAAAAAATGTGGGTGGAAAAGGTGAAACATCCACACCTGCCACCACCCTCATTCGACCCACCCTGGGGCCCTGAGCAAGGCCCTCAACCCCCACCATCTGAGTTTTCATGGCTCAATGAGACTACTTGTGTTTATAAAGGGTAAATGAAAAAAATAAATGTACGTGGCATTACAGTGATTTTTATTTTTTTCACAGTGATAATTCTGGTTAGGGATTCATGAGTCTAACAGCTTCAGGGTAGAAGCTGTTACTCAGTACATTGGTTCTACCCTTAATGCTCTTCATCAACCTCTTGCCTGATGTGAGTGGGACAAAATGTGAGTGTGCTGGGTGAGTGGGGTCCTTCATGATGTAGGTGGCCCTCTTCCTGCATCTATAGGGGTACATGTCTGTGATGGTGGGAAGGCTGACTCTAACGGTCTTTTTTGAAAGACCAGACTCCAGTGACTGATGATTTCACCTGAATTAAAAAGGTTCATTTGACAGAAAATGGGACAAAAAAAAAACTTAACTTCATCCTCTTTAAAATAGATTTAAATAGCATCTGTCAGCTGCAAAAATCTTGAAAATCGACAAAGACACCCCAGAGAGAATGACAAACACATGAGTGTCGACAAGAGAATTTGCAGACAACATGAGCGATCCACAAATTTCCTGCTTCAACCTCATTACAGTGACAAATCAGCCCATCAATGCATTACACTCACTGTCCCTGAACTACTGTAATTTAATCTCGGACAGGCCCAGGGACTGGTTGATGATGAGATTACATGTATGACAGTGTCTCCAGCTTCTGTGATTGTGCCGTGTTTGTCAACACACTGTTTAGTTATCGAGCTTGTTTGGAGTCAATCAGCTGACTGAGGTGTTCCCTCGAGTTTTGCTCCGCCTGATCACGTGTAAATGGTCAGTGTGAACCGAACTACATGAGGACCCAGTAACACTTAAAAGACTGGTATAGAGGGAACTTGGATCGAGGGAAAAGTACAGTACTAGTTTACAAAATGTGTATGTGTAATCTAATCTAAAGATATTCTGGTTTTATTTTAAATTTGTGTTTCAAAGTGACTATAAGCAAAATGTTCAACATGCTGGTGTTCAGATTCCAACCTGTCCCTGGATTTTCTCCCCATTTACTACAGTGAAATAATGCTCACACAATTGTATTTTTAGTAGGAATACAAAGGATTGTGTATTCACAGCAAAGTACAGATATTTGGTACACTGAAGTACATGACAAATACGTTTGTGACTGTACTGATACTAAAAGTGTAAAGTGAGGCACCACATGCATATCACATTCAGAGCTACGTCCGGTAGCTACAGTAGAATATACTTGTACTGGTAGAATATCAACTGCTCATAAAAGTGAACATAAAAATGAAACATCAAACGTAAGGATAATTTCTAAAAAATAAAAATTAAATAAATAAACTTGTAAAACAAGGAGGTCATAGTAAAAGTGAAAACACACAAATGACAAAAGTCCATTAGATGTCAATGACATGGAAGTAGGCAGAAACAAATCTAGATCACAAAGCATTGAAAAATAGACTTTGAGCAGTGTATTTGTAGCTGTAGGAAGGTACATATATTCATGAATCCATCATTTATACAGGTTAGATCCTCCCTACTAGCAAGGTTGGTTTGTTTCTATGAGTCTGCTTCTGGGAGAGTTATTTGTTTAAAAAAACAAAAACTAGTGTTCGGCATTGTTTTTTGTTTTGTTGTTGTTGCTTTTTGTATCGAACATGTACCAAACCATGGAGGTGAGTGAATTATCCCTAATACCTGATGTTCATAGAGTTTGTGTTCCTTACCTGAGGGTTTCTCACAAAAAATATTATAATTATATATAAAAGCAAATATATGGAGATCAATTAGTGTTGATAGTGACACAAACACTCAAGAGTTACAAAAAGCAAATGTTGATTTTGTGGACCATACGGCTGAAATGAACATCCCAAAATTGGTAATGTATTCTTGTAAAAAAACAAAATACTGCCAGAAAAATACATTTTTCCAGTAAAATATATGCATGTTTTTAGGCGACTGTGGCTGAGTGGTTAGAGCAGTCATCCTCCAATACAAGAGTTGGGGGTTCGAATCCACCAGCAGTCACATGTCAACGTGTCCCTGGGCAAGACACTGAACCCCTCATTGACTCCGATGTGTGTCCCATCTGTGTATGAATGTGATCCAAAGCACCGATTAGTCTCGTTAGAATGATTTGTTCAATTAGCTTTGTAGAGTTCTAGTAAAGTGCTGTATGAATGGGCAAATCTGAAATCTGGATAGATCTGAATCTCTCGACCTAGCCCTCTCTAAAGGGCTTTAAGAATCTGTTGGAATCCTGGCAAGAACCAGATATATTTCTGTTTTTGCTACTTTTTTTACATCTTATTTTAACTTGTTAAAAAATTGATGCCTCTTTTATGATTGTCTATTATCACTGTTGTCCACTGTTGTCATCATTCGTTGTTGAAAACAGGTCTCTCTTGTTAATGAGTCCTCGAGGCTCAATGGGATTCACCTGCTTAAATAAAGGCTGAATGAAAAAAGGAGGGCACAGATTGTAGTGTAAAGCGCTTCCAGTATATGGATAAGATTCAAAGACGCTATATGAATGCAGTTCATTTAACATTTATTTAACCTTTATTTATACATGTTAGTCTCATTCAGTCACGAGGACTCAATTACATATGAGAGACCTGCTTTAGACAGACAACATATACCATACCATACCAAACCATTTTTTTTATTGAGCACTTAAAACAGCAGGGAAGTTCTCGCACAGCTCAGTCGAGGCTTCCAGAGGTGATTGTTCAGTGAGGTGGAGAACAGAGTTTAGGGTAGAGAAAATAACTTGAAGATTGTGAGAGTTTGAGGCAATGATCTCAGAAAAGTATTTTTCATTCATTCATTCAACCTTTATTTATACAGGCTAGCCTCGTTGAGTCATGGGGACTCATTTACAAGAGGGACCTGTCTCACTCACACCAAACAACCATCCACTCTCACACTCACACCTAGGGTCAATTTAGAGTCACCAATCAGCCTAACAAGCATGTTTTTTGGTCTGTGGGAGGAAACCGGAGTACCCGGAGGAAACCCACGCATGCACGGGGAGAACATGCAAACTCCACCCAGAAAGGCCCCGGACCGGGATTTGAACCGGCAACCTTCTCGCTGAGAGGCAGCAGCTCTACCAGTTGTGATATAGCCGTTTTTTACTGCTTTCTGATAATGGCGCCAACTCTCTTTTTAGTATTTGAAAAGAGACCTTCAGCATGACTTTCTTCTATTTGTGCTCCGCCCTCCCGCACTGCTGTCTAACGGCCTTGTTGATGTCATTCAGCCAAGGTTCTGCTCTGAGTTTTGATTTTCTAGTTTTAACAGGAGCAACATGATCCAGAGCCTTTAAGCAGACAGGGAACTGGGATGTTAGCTCCTCAGTGGTGGAGAGAAACACCGGGAGCTGATTTATCATTTCAGAGTTATAAACATTTGTGAAACGTGCAACAGTGAAGTGGTTAATGGCCCAGCTGCAACGTGCAGGAAGGCACGGCTTAGGAGTAACACGGGTAGGGTGAACTCAAACCGGACTGGCATGTGGTCTGAAAACACATTGTCACCGATTTCAAGATTAGTAACAGTCATATCACAAGTTAAAACGAGGTCCAGTGTGTGTCCGAGCTCTTTGGTGAAACCGTTAACATGCTGATTTAGATTAAAGGAGTCCAATAAATCTAAAAAGTCCTTAACCAAGGGCTTCTCATGACAGAACACATGCAAATTAAAATCCCTAATAATGACAACATGATCATATTTTGGTGTGATTTCTGCCAAGAAATCAGAAAATTCATTGATGAAATCCTTAGATCGATATTGGTGGTAGACAAGTGCACATAAAGTCGCAGGTGAATGGCAGAGTTCAAAGACAGTCAGCTCAAAGCTGGAGAAGGAGACAAAGATGGGCAGTTGTTTATAGTCAAAAGTTTATTTGAATATTGTTAATAATCTACCACCACGCTGGCCTGATGGCTGCGGGTCGTTAAAATACAGACAGTTCGGTAGTAATAATTCCATCAAGGCGTTGGACTCATTCGACAACAACAAAGATTCTGTGACAAAGAAAAAGTCCAAATCGTGCTCTTGGAAGTAGTCCCTGAGGATAAAAGTTTTGTTGGTGATAGATCTTGCGTTGACCACACACATTCTGATAGAGCCCAAGGTAGACCCAACCGAGGCGGAGTGAGCGTGCGTAAGCAGCCGCAGATTTTTATTAACAGCCCCTCCAGGTCGAGGAGTGTGCCGCACTGGCTGACAACTCCCATTGTTTACCTGGCCCAGATGCGCGGGAACCTGGCAGTGGAAACCATGACCACCAGCTGGAGAGGAAGATGTAGCATGCAGGGCTTTGCGCTTCACCAGCTAGCCATTACGTTTTCACCAACGTCTGGAGCAATATCTCTGGGCAGGCAGGTGAGCGGCATAGCGTATAGGTAAACAGGCATGTCCTCCAGCAGCGGGGGGAGAGGGGGTGTCCAACAGTAAGCTCATATTGATCCAAATAAGCAACATCGGTGGCAGAAAAACGAAGATCCAGGAGTTGTTGTTGATCATACAAAGTACACCAGTATCAAAATAGGCAGCTTCAGTTCTTGTTGCAAGGTGTTCCAGGTTACAAGAGCAGAGTAAGAAAATGCCTTTTTGCCAAGTTCATTCCACATTGAGAGGACAATGCGGGTAATTATGTCTTGACAGTGCACGCTGTAATTGCACTGACGATGTGAAATGTGGAAGGAGATATAAAAACGTCAGGGTTTCCGGCAGGGCAAGACAGGATAGAACCCAGTGGTCTAGGCAGGACTCGGAGGCACTTTAATAATGAAAATAAACAGGCTGACGCGGTAGCAGAAGCTTACAGGACTGGATCATGGAACACACACAGAACAAAGGAGACATACCAGACAATGGACTGACAACTAATAACACAGACTCAAACTTATATAATGTACACATACTAAATGGGACATAATTCCAAAAACCTGGGCAGGACACACAGGTGACACAGATCAGGATAGTTAACAGACAGATACATTGCAGAATGCAGGATCAGGGTAACCACAAGAGGGCAACATTCTTACGTCCCCTAAGAAGGACATCCCCTGACATCTCCAAAAGCCCAAAAGCCATGTGGAAGGAGGGGGAAACCGTAAGGATGGAGCGCACAAGAGAAAACACAAAGACCCAAAGACCGACAGGGAGAGGAAACAAAAAAATAGATAGATAGATAGATAGATAGATAGATAGATAGATAGATAGATAGATAGATAGATAGATAGATAGATAGATAGATAGATAGATAGATAGATAGATAGATAGATAGATAGATAGATAGATAGATAGATAGATAGATGATAGATAGATAGATAGATAGATAGATAGATAGATAGATAGATAGATAGATAGATAGATAGATAGATAGATAGATAGATAGATAGATAGATAGATAGATAGATAGATAGATAGATAGATAGATAGATAGATAGATAGATAGATAGATAGATAGATAGATAGATAGATAGATAGATAGATAGATAGATAGATAGATAGATAGATAGATAGATAGATAGATAGATAGATAGATAGATAGATAGATAGATAGATAGATAGATAGATAGATAGATAGATAGATAGATAGATAGATAGATAGATAGATAGATAGATAGATAGATAGATAGATAGAAAGATAGATAGATAGATAGATAGATAGATAGATAGATAGATAGATAGATAGATAGATAGATAGATAGATAGATAGATAGATAGATAGATAGATAGATAGATAGATAGATAGATAGATAGATAGATAGATAGATAGATAGATAGATAGATAGATAGATAGATAGATAGATAGATAGATAGATAGATAGATAGATAGATAGATAGATAGATAGATAGATAGATAGATAGATAGATAGATAGATAGATAGATAGATAGATAGATAGATAGATAGATAGATAGATAGATAGATAGATAGATAGATAGATAGATAGATAGATAGATAGATAGATAGATAGATAGATAGATAGATAGATAGATAGATAGATAGATAGATAGATAGATAGATAGATAGATAGATAGATAGATAGATAGATAGATAGATAGATAGATAGATAGATAGATAGATAGATAGATAGATAGATAGATAGATAGATAGATAGATAGATAGATAGATAGATAGATAGATAGATAGATAGATAGATAGATAGATAGATAGATAGATAGATAGATAGATAGATAGATAGATAGATAGATAGATAGATAGATAGATAGATAGATAGATAGATAGATAGATAGATAGATAGATAGATAGATAGATAGATAGATAGATAGATAGATAGATAGATAGATAGATAGATAGATAGATAGATACTTTATTGTCCCCAAGGGGAAATTTGTCTTGGACATCGTACGCCAAACAACACTTCTACCAACAATACAGTCACATGAACACAATACAAATTTAAAAGCATATAAAATAAAAACCTATTGCTCAGTTAAAAACACATTGCTTTTAAAAACACACATTGCTCAATAAGACTATTCAATGCTCAATAAAAACACATATTGCACATTCCCACATACATCCAGTAGTAAATTCATTCAACCTTTATTTATACAGGCTAGCCTCGTTGAGTCACGGGGACTCATTTACAAGAGGGACCTGTCTCACTCACACCAAACAACCATCCACTCTCACACTCACACCTAGGGTCAATTTAGAGTCACAGACCAGAGCATCAGCAGCATCATGGAAAACTTACTATATACCTATTTTATTTAACAATCTGATCGATGTGGGGATAAAAGAATTTTTAAATCGGTTAAGTCTAAAAGCAGGGACTCTAAACCGTTTGCCAGATGGTAACAGTTCGTATTGTGAGTTCAGGATGTGAGCGGGGTCAGACAGTACCCTCCGTGCTAGTCTGAGGACAGACTCATCATAGATAGACTGCAGGGAGAAGTTATCAGTTCTTCCTATCACCTTCATTGCAGTTTGTACCATACGATGAAGTTTAGATTTAAGTTGCACAGAAAGATTGCCATACCACGCTGACATCCCAAACCTAATGATGCTTTCCAGTACGGCCTGATAGAATAAAAACATGAGCTTCTTGTTAACCCCAAAGACTCTGAGTCTGCGTAAAAAGTACAGTCTCTGCTGTAGACGGGAGCACAACATGTTAACATGAATTTCCCACTTGAACAGATTATCTAGGTGGACACCCAGATATCTGTAAGAACAGACCTGGTTTATTTTCTGGTTGTGAATAAAAAGTGGGAGATTATCACCCAAAGACTTGGGGTCAATCAGCATCTCTTCTGTTTTCCTGGCATTAATAATAAGGTGGTGGTCATCACACCATTGAACAAATGATTGAACCTCATTAAAATATGATGAGGAGTCCATATCCTCATGCAGCAAGCTGAGAATAGCAGTGTCATCAGAGAATTTAAAAACATAATTCCCGGGGCAGCTGCTGATGCAATCATTTGTGTAAATGGTGAAGAGGACAGGAGAGGTAACGCAGCCCTGGGGAACCCCAGTGCTGATGGACCTTGGCTCTGATAAGGTTTTATTGACTCTAACAAGCTGTGATCTTTTTGTTAAAAAAGAATAAAACCATTTAATAAGAAGAGGGTTAAGATTCATCTGCTGTAATTTCTTAATAAGCAGGTGAGGCTGTACGGTATTAAAAGCAGAGCTAAAATCTATAAACAGAAGACGGGCGTAGGCCTTTGGGTTTTCAAGATGTTTAAGAGTTAGGTGTGTGATGCCATTAATAGCATCATCTGTACCCCGTCTCTGTCTGTAAGCAAACTGGAAAGGATCAAGACCAGGGTTTATCTCTGATTTCAACAGGGACGCAACATATTTCTCAAAACACTTCATAACTATTGATGTTAGTGCCACTGGTCTATAGTCATTATTCTCAGATGGACTTGATTTCTTGGGGATCGGAATAATAATTGACTTCTTCCAAAAAGAAGGAACCGTATGTTGGTCAAGTGATTGCTGAAAAATAGGGCACCAGACTGGAGTGAGCTCTTCAGCACAGGTTTTTAAAAGAAAGGCAGAAATACCATCAGGACCAGCAGATTTATTTTTACTAACTCCACTAAACAGCGCCTGAATTTTGTAAGGATTAACTTCCAGTTTGGTACAGGAATCATCAAGATCAATGGACTGAAGAACTTCATCACACTTTGAAGTAGGATCTTGTGTTTCAAACCTCATAAAAAAATTGTTGAGCTCATTAGCTTTTTTAAGATCATCATCTGTGATGAGACACTTTCTCTTTCTCTTACACACATGGACAATACACACATGGAACACAAAAAAATGTCCAGATAGCCAGGTTGAGACACAATGTCGTCAAGCAGTGTGGACCCTTCGAGGCGAAGTGTAGAATCCTCAAGGTGAAACACGAAACCAGGACAAGGTGTGGAACCAGGACGAGGAGAGGAACCAGGAAGAGGCGAGGAACCCTCAGGACGAGGCGTGGAACCCTCTGGATGAGACGTAGAACCCTTAGAAGGCATAGAACCTTCAGGCGATGTAGGAGGCGTAGAACCCTCAGATGGCATAGGAGGTGTAGAACCTTTGAGATGAGGTATAAACCCCTTGGGATGAGGCATGGAGCCTTCGGAACGAAGCACAGAGTCCTCAGGATGAGGTGTGAAGCCATTAGGACGGGACATGGAGTTCTCAGGACGAGTTGTGGAGACCTCGGGACGAGGCGTGGAGACATCAGAACAAGGCGGGGAGACCTCAGGTGCTACAGGTAGTGTGGAGACCTCAGACGCTGTAGGCGATGTGGAGACATCAGGTGCAGCAGCTGATGTGAGTCCCTCAGGGGATGCAGATACCATGGGACACTTAGGGGATACAGCTGCCCTGGGATCCTCAGGGGATGCAGCTGCCCTGGAACCCTCAGGGGATGTGGGACCCTCTATAGGCTCTGGACCCTCCAGGACAAGAGCAAGAGGAGTCCACCTGGACTCCCTTGGCAGGAGAGGAGTGAGAGGTGTCCACGTGGACCACCTCGGCAGGACAGGAGTGAGGAGGTGGGTCATAAAGACCAACCTCCACTGAGACATTAGGCAGTGAGGCGTCTGGTCCAGCCCCCAGGAGACTCTCAGAGGTGGGGCATCAGGACCAGCCCCCACACAGACATAAGGAGACTGTGAGGTGTCTGGTCCAACCCCCATGTAGATACACGGAGGTGGGGCATTGGGACCAATCCCCACTAATGCCGGGTACCCACCTAAATTGTCAGAACGCTCCTGCCGCCCCCTTTTGGCTGCTTGTCACTGATGCCGGGTACCCACTGGGATGTGTCTGATGACGCGCACTAGGGGGAGGCAGAGGGTCATCTGTTGTTGTGTTTTCATGCTGCTGGCAGATAAAATCAGCAGCATGTGACCCGCAATTCTACTGGAGTGGGTTTTCTACGAGCCGAACTGCAGCTCCGACAGTCTTTGTTGAGATTAAAACGTTTTTTTTTATGTTTGGGGTGATCGTACGCTGAGCGGACAGCAGCAACTGTTTAAAATGCCAAGATTCTTACCGGAGTCTGGTTCCAATTCATGGAGGCTCGATGAGGTAAGTTTAAAAAGTCCAAAAAAAGTCCCATTGTCGTTGTGTAATCACATAGCAGAGGCTCTCCCGATTGGTTGCTGGACGCGTCGAGCAACGTCGAGCCGCAAAAACATCAACTTTTGAGACTTTGGCGGCTCAACGCTGCTCAACGTGTAGGTTGTTTCGGACGCGCGCGTGCGTGGAAAGGAACTGCCGCGTGCCGGCGCGCCGCTTCAAAAACTCAAAACGCGCCGCTTCACGGTTCGCCGCGCCTCGACGCGTCTCCACATAGACTTTCAATGTAAACCGGCCGCTCCAGCTGCCCAACACGGGTCCGGTGGGTAACCGGCATTAAGCACAGAGAGATGTGGTGAAGTGGTTGTCACCCACCGAGATGCTGATTGCAGCATAGGTGGGTCAGAATTGAGGAACAGTTAGATGAGTCCTCCAGGACCCTCTTGGAGGATTTGTGAGAGGTGTCCTCCTGGCTCCTCTCTGAGATGCAGGGAGTAGGTGGTTCAGGGTCTATAGCAGGCGAGTCTAGGTCTGCAGCTTGAGAGTCTGTGTCTGCAGCTAGAGAGCCTAGGTTAGGAGCTGAGTCAGTATCTACAGCAGAAGAGTCTAGGTCTGGAGCTTACAATGTCTTAGCTGTAATGGGAACCAGGCTGAGGTCTGCTGCAACATCGGCTGAGACTGGCTCAGCTGTTTTGTTTGTTGAAGAGGCATGGCTGCATCATGGTTGGCAGGAGGCATGGCTGCTGCATGAACAGCAGGAGGCGTAGCTGCTGCAGGGACGGCAGGAGGTGTTGCTGCTTCAGGACCAGCAGGAGGCATTGCTGCAGCTGTCATCGAGGGGCGGCCGTGGCGTAGTGGTAATGGCAGTC
>JBBPBX010040170.1:19295-29508 GCA_038048925.1 Garcialebias charrua | reverse complement strand
ATTTAAATGTGTTTTATAAATAATTGCCCATGACAATACAGGTAGTCCTTGACTTACGACGGTCTTGAGTTACGACGTTTCGCAGTTACGACGCATCTCCCATTAAAAAAATAATAATAATTCGAACATTTATTTTGAAAAGCCGAGTTACGCAGTTTCCTGTTTTACGTATTAACCGTAGCGGCGGAGGAATGCTACACATTACTCTCTAAGAAAGCTAAGTCTGGTCCTTTGGACATTCAAAAAACAAAACAAAACTGTACTGTGAACCCTGTTTTACGTCGTAAATGCAATGGAGAATACGGAAGAAGGACGGAGGAAACGGCTTCACCACAGCATCCCAGTAGGAAATTAACTCATTTTTCCCTTCGTTATGGCTCCCAAACATATGTGTTTTTTGATAATTATGTAAGGTACTGTGTTAGGATAGGCTAAGTGCTTGGTAAAATACAGTATATTGTATGTATAAGGTGCAGTATGTACGTATGTTCCGACTTACGTCGAAATTCGGTTCACGCCGCCGCGTAGGAACGGATCTCCGTCGTAAGTCGAGGACTACCTGTAGTTGATTTCTGATAGTTTCATTCAAATGTGTCCATTGGTTCATGAGATATTTGGCTAACAGACAATTGAGCAGTTACATGATCTAAGTGAGTCAGACGTTTCTTGGTGATAAAGACTTGACAAGTGAAGTAACGTTTACATGTTCACCCATGATCCTCGGCATCATTAACGTGTATTTACGGAGTGACGTTAGCAACAAGGAGATGGACGGATGAGTCTGTAACAAAGCCTGAAAAGCCAGAACCTCCAGCAGCAGAGCCCGGCGTCATCTCACAGAGCTGCGAGCGACACCGGGAGACGCACCTGGTGTTTATTGAATCTTTGAAGTTTGGGGAAATAAAAACCCGTTTAGGAAGTTAGCAGCTCAGCAGAGTCGAGCCGCGGGACATATGGAGGCTTAAAAATGTGGACGAATCAGCAGCATTTACTGAACACACTCATAAAACTGCTCTGAAAATAAGGCTTATTGATGGTAAAAGGTTTAGCAGCAGTGTGTGTGTGTGTGTGTGTGTGTGTGCGCAGCTGTAGGTAACATATGTAGCCAAACGAAGCTCTAAAGCTAAAGCTGCTCAGGTTTGAGTCAGTCCTCCGCCCACTGGAGCATCTTTTAATCTCTCACATCAGAGCAGCTTCTGATCACAACGAACGAGGCCGTGGGCTCAACGTCCTCCTACGGTTGTTACATTTTATTCACCTACACAGTTAATCACATTATTCACATAAACAGTTAATCACATTATTCACATATACAGTACAGTTAATCACATTACAACAGCCAAGCATCCTTTAAAACAACGCATGCCACCCTCAGCCTTTCATGACAGACTTTAATTCAAGATGGCCGCCACAGCCACATCTGGTGAGATGTTATCACTCAGGGTTGTGTTGAGCACGACTCTCAGCTACCACCACATGACTTAGCTGTTATTCTGAGTAAGTTATTTGTGTGTCGGTAAATATAGGTTAGCTGTGGCAGCCATGTCAGTCAGTTTTCATCAAAATCTGTCCAATGATTCATGAGATATTTTGCTAACAGACACACAGGGACAGTAGAGTTTAGGGGTTGAACGAATACATAATTTTTAAACTCGACATTAACATAAAAAAAAACTTGAGTAGACCTTGAATAGTCGATGACGTCATAGGATCTTAAGATTAAAAAAATGCATAAAAACGTCATTATTTACAACAAATATATTATGCTCCTATTATTTATAATACTGCAGATAGGTCACAGGAAAAACAAAACTATCATTTATTATTATTAAGCTGCAAAAGTTAATTAAACGTTCGGCACGTCAAAAACGGAACTTAAAAACAGTGGGGCGGTTGTTACACCATATGTGACCTGCAATGCAACACCGCCCCCTACTGTCACAATCTACGGTGGTCACAGAGCTCCAAACAGGAAGTTGGGGAGTGGATGTGTTATGTCTTTCCCATAATGCTTAGCGGTATGTTAGAGTTCTGGCCACACCATGAGTGAGATGGACGTCTGTGATATAGACCTGCCTCTTGTGTGCTATTAAAGTTTGACTGTTTCCAGTTGCTCAGCTCAAAGTGGCTTGGTTGGGTTTAACCCACAATAGGGTTCTCAACGTGCTACGAACAGGAAGTTAATTTAGTGGTGTAACTGCGTTGTGATGACGTCACTATGAGTACTCGACGTAAAATTTAAAACGTCGATAGATGTCCTAGGAATCATTCTGTCGATTACTTGGAAACTCTGTTAAAGCCCTAGTAGAGTTAAGTGTTGGGGATGATACTCAGCTTCTACCACACAAAATCCTAGCTCAGGATCTGCAAAACTGGCTGAGGGACGGCCATTTTTGTGTTTCTGTCGTCAGCCATCTTGAATGGGACTGATTCCAAAAGGTAGTTAGTTGTAAATCCATCCGAGAGATATTTCGCTAACAGCACAGACAAGCTGAACACTCACAGACACACTAACAAACATATTCAGCTCAACATAAACAATAAAAACTTCTTTTATTTGGCTAAATGCAGTCAAGAACTTTAGAAATGTGGAAGGGAAATGATTGTGCTCACGTACAGAGAGAAGAACAAACTCCAGTTTAGAGAAAAACATGTTTTTATGAAAAACTTGACTTAAAAGTTAAATATTCATTCTAATGTCTTTGTGGGAACATTGTGTTCTGTGAAAACCATGAAGGAGTTACTGCTGGGTCAGACAGTCCATCAATGCAATCTACCTGGGCCCCAATGAAGCAGGAAGCTGGAACACGTTTAACCTGGTTATGTAACCATGGCAACAGATGCTGGAAACCAGGACCACTTTCTTCCATTTCTGAGAAGAGATCAGATGTGTCCAGTTTCAGGTTATTTCCATTGGTTCCCTGTCAGGATTTAAGATCTTGTATCGAACAAACAAAACTCTTAAACCTAGCTCCACCTTATATTACAAATCTTATTGTTCCATATTTTACTAACAGAGCACTTCACTCTCAGTCTGCAGGTTTACTTGTGGTTCATGGAGTTTCCAAAAGTAGAACTAGAGGAAGATCTTTCAGTTGTCAGGCTCCTCTCTTGTGGAACCAACTTCCAGTTTCTGTCCGTGAGGCTGACACATTGTCCAGTTTGAAGACTTTCCTTTTTGATAAATCCTATAGTTAGGGTTGTCTTGGGTTTCTTAAGCTATCTCTTAGTTATTCTGCTAAAGACTTAAGACTGCTGGAGGAAAAAGTGACCACATTTCTTCACTCTGCTGTTCATGTTTATATTTGTAATTATTTCTGTCATCAACATGTTTTACTTTGTCTTTCTTTCCATAGAAACCACCCCTGGACTGTATAAACCACCCTGGACAATAGAAAACACCCCATGACCATAAAAACCACCCCTGGACCATAAAAATCACACGGAAACCATGGAAATCATATCTGGACAATCTAAACCACCGCTGGACCACTGAAACCACCCCTGAACCATAGAAACCACCCCCGGGAAATAGAAACCACCATTGGACAAGAAAAACCACCCCTGGACCATAGAAACTACCCCTGGACAATAGAAACCACTCCTGGACCATAGAAACCACACCTGGACTATAGATACCACACTTGGACAATATAAACCATGCATGGACCATAGAAAACACACCTGGACAATAGAAACTACCCCTGGACAATAGAAACCACTCCTGGACCAAATAAACCACACCTGGACAATATAAACCATGCATGGACCATAGAAACCACCCTTGGACCATAGAAACCACACCTGGACCAAAGAAACCACTCCTGGACCATAGAAACCACACCTGGACCAAAGAAACCACACCTGGACAATATAAACCATGCATGGACCATAGAAACCACCCTTGGACCATAGAAACTACCCCTGGACAAAAGAAACCACTCCTGGACCATAGAAACCACACCTGGACCAAATAAACCACACCTGGACAATAGAAACCATCCATGGACCATATAAACCACCGCTGGACCATATAAACCACCCCTGAACCATAGAAACCAACCCCGGAAAATAGAAACCACCCTTGGACAAGAAAAACCATCCCTTGACCATAGAAACTACCCCTGGACAATTGAAACCACTCCTGGACCACTGAAATTACACCTTCAAAACCAAACCTGGACCAAAGAAACCACCCTTGGACCATAGAAACCACCACACCTGGAAAATAGAAATCACCCCTGGACAATAGAAACCACCCCTGGACCAATGAAACCACAACTGGACCAAAGAAACCACACCTGAACTATAGAAAGCACACCTGGACAATAGAAGCCACCCATGGACCATAGAAACCACACCTGGACCAAATAAACCACACCTGAACTATAGAAAGCACACCTGGACCATAGAAACCACACCTGGACCAAATAAACCACACCTGGACAATAGAAACCATCCATGGACCATATAAACCACCCCTGAACCATAGAAACCAACCCCGGAGAATAGAAACCACCCATGAACAAGAAAAACCATCCCTGGACAATTGAAACCACTCCTGGACCAAAGAAACCACACCTGAACTATAGAAACCACACCTGAACTATAGAAACCACACCTGAACTATAGAAACCACAACTGAACTATAGAAAGCACAACTGAACTATAGAAAGCACAACTGAACTATAGAAAGCACAACTGAACTATAGAAAGCACAACTGAACTATAGAAACCACACCTGAACTATAGAAACCACAACTGAACTATAGAAACCACAACTGAACTATAGAAAGCACAACTGAACTATAGAAACCACAACTGAACTATAGAAACCACACCTGAACTATAGAAACCACAACTGAACTATAGAAACCACACCTGAACTATAGAAACCACACCTGAACTATAGAAACCACAACTGAACTATAGAAAGCACAACTGAACTATAGAAAGCACAACTGAACTATAGAAACCACACCTGAACTATAGAAACCACACCTGAACTATAGAAAGCACAACTGAACTATAGAAAGCACAACTGAACTATAGAAAGCACAACTGAACTATAGAAAGCACAACTGAACTATAGAAACCACAACTGAACTATAGAAAGCACAACTGAACTATAGAAACCACACCTGAACTATAGAAAGCACAACTGAACTATAGAAAGCACAACTGAACTATAGAAAGCACACCTGGACAATAGAAACCACCCATGGACCATAGAAACCACACAGACATAATCTAAAACTCATTTTGTTCTGATTATCCGTTCATGTCTTGGCCGGGGGTCGGACCATGACGACATCCTGTGAATGCTGACAGATCATATTTAATAATTTACAACGTTTGATAAAACACCTACAAAACCTGGTTTAAAGTCGCTTGGGAGACGAGCATCCCTTCAGGTAATTTTGGACCTTTGTTCCATCTTTTGTGCGTCTTTGACCAGATTCTGTGGCGCTGTGACCCAGGTTCAGTCCAACAGGAAGACGTCCTCGCAGTTTTGTCTGATGTAACGGGCGACCACGCCTCACTCCTCCTCGCTCCTCCTCGAATTCATTAAAAGTTTCATCTTTAATGAAAACTGTTTTCATTCCCTGCATGCGGTCATCCTGCTGACAGAGCTGACTCTCCCACCGGTGTCACGTTTGTTAATCACGTCCTTTCATTCTACACGGACGGGGCATGAACGCAGCATCCATCCCACACCCGGGCGCCCAATTAGAGCAGGAATGTGAATTACTGTGCAGGTCGGGGCAGGTTAATGAAGGGTGGCGTGGATCTGCTGAGGCCTCAAATTAAAAACTGCATCCTCCGTCTGAATAAAGTTTCTCTCCGGGTTCTTTCACCTATTACCATGTCGGTGCTGCTTTGTGCTTTTTCTCTTTAAATGAAAACTCAGCCGAAGGTTCTGCTGTGGAGGAGTAGGGTCGATGTAAACATCCCCCCGGCTGATGTCGACTTTTCATAATCAATCAGTAAAATAATTACTCGGTTATAAAGACATGTTCGAGGGCCAACGCCAACATCCACCAAAATTATTCTATAAACTCAAACAGGAATGAGTTGTTTTGTGACAAACTACATTTCTTTATATTTGTTTTACAAAAACAAAGTTAAAAACTATAAAACCACATGAATTATAACGAAACATCTGACATCTATTCACAACAAAACAATCCAAAACGAAGAAGAGTACCAGACGAGTATGATACATTAAACGCTCGTCGACAAACAGCAATGCAGCAAACTATAGCCACGACCCAGAGACCTTGTTTGAAATTTGACCTTGATTTGTGGCCTTGACCTTGAAGCAGGCTGATAAAATCATTGTGTAGCTTACTGTCTAACGACAAAACATAACACCGTATGAAGTTTCATTAAATTATCTTGAGCTGATCACAATTCCTGGGCGGGGCAAGAGAAAGTTACAGACGTAGATACCTCCACCTTTGACGGACGTAAAAAAATGATCTACCTCGACCCCTCTGGGATTTCTGCTCATGATTGGAATTGCAGAATTTGTGGAAATATGTTAAATGTTAACGTGACATAATTTTAAGTTGAGCTAAAATCTGCAAAATTCCTCAAATTTTAGCTGAGAAAAAACATGAAGATCTCAAAAGCGGTTTAAACTCCGACTGAATTCTGAGCTCTAGAGCTCCAAAGACAAGAAGGTTAGCTACCAACCCACCAAACTTTAGCTGATTGAATTCTGAGGCTTTCTAGCATTCTGCTTTGGCAGTCATTTTGAATTGGGTCATCTTTAAAAGCTTGTTGGTTGAAGATTCATTCATTCATTCATTCAACCTTTATTTAGTCTGCCTCGGGCCTTGGGGGGACGGATCTCTGATACTTCACAGTCGCTACTAAATGTTCTATTGGAGGAACCTTATACACTTATGCATGCTCACAACCACACACAAATGGATGCAGGGATGTATATATATATATATATATATATATATATGCAGATATGTAGATGGGTATATAAATGAATATAAAAGTATATGTATGTATACTACTGTATATATATATCTGTAGATATGTAGATGGGTATATATATAAATGAATATAAAAGTATATGTATGTATACTACTGTATATATATATTTGTAGATATGGGTATGTGTATTTATAGAATTCTACTGCAAGCTCATGAATATTATTAGTCTTTATGCATGTATGTTCCATTGTTGTGTTCTGTCATGTGCTTTGCAGGATTGTGGACGGAGGTTGGGTGTGTTTGCCTTGTGCTCTTTTGGTTGATAATTGTTGATATGTTGCCTTACTTTCTCTTTTCTTTCTTTCTCTCTTAAAAAAAAAATATATATATTGGAGTGAGAGGATGGCTAAAAGGTGTGAAGGGAGGCCATCTATAAATGGAAAAAAAAAAAAAAAACCTTTATTTAGACAGATAAGTCACATTGAGCCTCGAAGACTCATTTACAAGTGAGATCTGCTTAGACAGACAAAAAGTAATGAAATTAGACACATTAGGAAATGGAGGCAAAAAAATACTGTTAAAATCTTCTTGCCTGAGAAACAAAATTATAATATTAAAAAACACCTCGCACAAATAAGCACATAGTGACATAGACATTCTGCAGAGGGGGAAGACACCGAAAACGATGAGCAATGTTCATAGAAGCTCTCGAGGTCACCGTAAGAGTTCTGATAAGGATGGAATAATCAACAGCTCTCTCCGATGAGATCCGTAAACATTCTCGAGGATGTCGTGGAATGGCCAAGGTCAACGCTAATGAGAATCCAAGAGTCCTGAAATGATGACAGAATGTTTATTCAGCTGGTTCACTCTGGTTGACGGTGGAGTTCCCCGATGGGGGAGCGTCAGATTACAGTCCTCCAGGCGTATTCAGATAAGGTGGCCTTCAAGGTCAGCCGGGGGAGCCAGATTCAGATAACACACAGTTGTTTTGGGTACAGGCAGAACATAATGACATCTACCTTGAGTCTGTTTTGGTCCAAAAGATTCTGAAAATGTCCAAATTCTGTGGCCACACACCGATGGAACGTACCCGAGTAAAAATCCCTGAGATCTGATCCATTCTGCCCAAGGCAACTGAGGCTGGGTACACAGGCAAGGACCAAGCCATCACAAAGGCAAGCAACGTGATCGGGTCTCAATTTGCTACAGACGACTTCCTTAAATTGTAGATGAAACCAGCAACCAGCTGAATCCAAAAAGCAGGAACCAGTTATCATAAATCCAACTAAATATGCGTCCTTTAAATCCACAGATGACAGCAGAGATAGATACTTCATCAAGTCGATGAGATATCCAGCTCTGTGCATGCCAAGATGAACACCCGGTAGTTATTTCCCATCAGTGTGGTTAAAATGTGTCCGGTGCTTTATGAGCTATTTGGTTCAAAGAGCTGATTTTAAACAAAGATCTTCTGAAGTTAGTGTCGGGAATCAGTCTCAGCTACTACCACTCCATGTTTAGATTAATATCAGCAGTTCCTCGGCACTCATCTCCCGAACGCAAAGTGATTATGGATTTGGTATCATGGACGATCAACTCTACTGACAAGGTCTAAAAAAGCTAAGTCTGGTCCTTTGGACATTCAAAAAACAAAACAAAGCAAAAAAAATTGTAGAAACGTTTCGTCTTTCGTCCGAAAGACTTCCTCAGTCTGAGATGCTGTATTCAGCTCAGTCTTATAAATAGCACCCTCTCACAGTGGATCAACCAGTTTGGCTGATGACAGCCGAAATCAGCTGCTCACATGATCAAGGAGGACCATCAGTCTAACGATGGATCGTTAGCACCCTGATGGTTGTTTGCTATTCACAGAGGGCTGAGTGATACTAGCAATAACAGCATTGTAAGAGGGAGACAGTTGAACCCAGAGGCCTCCACCTCTGTTTAATGATGGACGGTTTATTTTCACAAAGATGGCCTCCTTTACTACTTCCTCAAACCTATTGAGGTTTGAGGAGTTGAGGGGTCTATTGACAAGATTTTTTCTACAAAGCAAGAAGGTCCGGGAGAACTGGCTTGCCCTCCGCAGACGCACTCTGGGTGTTATGTCATGGATTCCTGGGGCGAATGGAAGATGATATGTCTGTCAGTCCTATCTGTGGAGGATGTCGAAGATATGTATATAATTGGATTTATGGTGGCAGGTGCTTTGCTTTGCATTGGTGGAGCACTTTTCTATCGGAAATTAAGGAAGACTTCAGCAGCAATCAACGCCATGTCTAAGCTTCCGAGTCAAAGTGAGAGTTTGATCCATGCTGTGACCTCAATAAATCAGCTGCTTTACGAGTTTAATCAGAAGGTGGAGGCGATTTCTGATCGCAGGCCACCTGCAGGGTTTGGGACTCGTCAGCGTAGTGGAATCAATCTGGATGAGGATTCATAGCTTGGATCAGTGGAAGGATTCCCACAATTACCACATTGGATTTGATCATCTAGAAAGACACTCAAGGCTACAGAAAAAGATAAACTGTCTGCCTGAAATAAATCAACAACCATGCTTATCTAAATTTGACTTCCCAAACAGCCTTGGAAAAGGCTGATTATCAAATTTCTCCTGGGTCATGAGTAACCGAGGACAACAACTGCATCTGTCGCCACCCCCCCCCCACCACCACCACCCCCCAGATAACTTTCTGTGAGCGCTATCAGAAATGCTGGCTGGAAACATCACAGAACTGTGGCTGATCTGATCGAAGGCTCATGGACTAAATCTCACCGCCTGGACCTCAAATGCATATGTAATTGTCTTAACTGTGCTTGATGGTAGAGTTTTTTTATGTCTCACATTGTGTCCTAATAGACAAGATGTGAAAGATATTTTTTGTAATACAACCATCTACCCTTATGGTTCTTCTCCTTTTTCATATCTAATGCCCCTTTTTCCACCAGTCGGCACGGGTCGGATGTTACGTCATATGTGCGTCGCAGAGACCCCCTTTACGCCTTCCCCACTGGATATTCCGTGCTGCTCCGCGCCAGATTTCTTGAGATTTTTGGTGTGGTTTCAGAGGTGTACCAACGCGTGCTCACCCGCTCCGGAAGGAGGAAGGAGGAGACTCGAGCTGTTTTCATGGAAGCGAGGGAAGCGATCACGGCAGGACTTTACATGAATAACACGGTAAAAACAATTATTTGTTTTTAAAATTATAGCAAAGATAGGTCTTCAGCTGAACGTGTCCTTAATAAAATCACGTAC
>JBBPBX010040170.1:5057-18876 GCA_038048925.1 Garcialebias charrua | reverse complement strand
CTTATGCCCCTTTTCCACCGGTCGGCACGGGTCGGATGTTACGTCATATGTGCGTCGCAGAGACCCCCTTTACGCCTTCCCCACCGGATATTCCGTGCTGCCCCGCGCCAGATTTCTTGAGATTTTTGGTGTGGTTTCAGAGGGGTACCAACGCGTGCTCACCCGCTCCGGAAGGAGGAAGGAGGAGACTCGAGCTGTTTTCACGGAAGCGAGGGAAGCGATCACGGCAGGACTTTACATGAATAACACGGTAAAAACAATTATTTGTTTTTAAAATTATAGCAAAGATGGGTCTTCAGCTGAACGTGTCCTTAATAAAATCACGTACTGCTCAAAACTGCAGGAATTTAAAAAGTAGGATCGCCACGAGCAACGCGCGCGGGCGGCTTTATGTCTTTAAAATGTAGCTCAATGAACAGATATAAAAATATATTTCATAGCTGACTTTATAGTACGAGGGCTCCTGAGCTCAACCACGCTTTAATATTGTCACGTAGTGATCAAATCTGCTGCATTTAAAGTAGGTTCGCTTTGACTTCTTCCAAACCTGTGCGTGCACTACGAAAATAAATTATAAAAATTCGAATAATAATTCAAATAACTCAAACGGGTTACAGTTAGTACATGAACATGTTGTGATTAAAATGAGTTAGTTTGAAAAATATCTGCCATGTGGTTTTTGAGGTATTAGCTGATATGTGTTACAAAGTACAAGGGAGAAAAAGATAGGAGCTGCTTGACACATTTATGTCTATAAAACATTGAATATTTATTCAAATAACTCAAACAGGTTATAGTTAGTACATGAACATGTTGTGATTAAAATGAGTTAGTTTGAAAAATATCTGCCATGTGGTTTTTGAGGTATTAGCTGATATGTGTTACAAAGTACAAGGGAGAAAAAGATAGGAGCTGCTTGACACATTTATGTCTATAAAACATTGAATATTAATTCAAATAACTCAAACAGGTTATAGTTAGTACATGAACATCCTGTGATTACATTCTATTAGTAAAAAAAAAAAAACAGTTTCTGGACTAAATTAACCACATTTTTCTTTTACAGTCACCAGAAGAAAATCACCAGAATTCAACAACCTGTGTCGTCTTCTGGAGGAAGCCGTGAGACACCAGATGGAAATTCGTTACTTCTGTTTGTCACTTCAAACTTTTCCTATTAAACGTTATATTTTCTTAAGTGGTGTTCTGGAACATTCAATTTCCTAAACTTATTTTACAATGTGAAGTGTGTATAGTGTTTAAATCCATACTGGAAGTTAAGAGAACTTTCCATTTGCATTTGACCTTTAAAGAATCATAAGATAAAGATTATTAGAATCTGCTCAACTGTTATTACGTTATAAATTATTTGGTTCTAGGATGAAGTCATACAAAAAAAGTCAAAAATTAAAAGTGGCCAAAGTCCTTTGGACAGTTTAAAGTTAAAGAATTCACAGACCATCCATCTACCCATCCATCATCCATCCATCTTCTGCGCCCAGCAGCAACTTTACCAGGGAGACACAGGCATCAACATCCACCCCTTCAGCTCGTAGGAATACCTCAAGGTGTTCACAGACCATCCATCCATCATCCATCCATCATCTGCGCCCAGCAGCAACTTTACCAGGGAAACTCTGGCAGTTTCAAAGATCACAGTGTGATGTTTTAAATCAACTTTATTTATAAAGCACATTTTAAAAACCACAGGGTCAACCAAAGTGCTGTACAATAACATAAAAGACAAGTTAATTAAAAACTATAAAAAGCATACAAAAATAAATACATATACCAGTCTTACTGCAGGTGTGTTAAAATGCCATAAAAGATAAGATCACGTGTTAAAAGCCAAGGAATAAATGTGTGTTTTTAAATAAGATTTAAAAAGTTTTGAGGACTGTCAGCAGCAACTGCTCAGCTGATCTGAGAACGGGGAGGGCAGGAAGGTTGAAGCAGCTCAGACAAATATGGTTTTGCAACTTTATCAAGCACCTTGTGCATAACTAAATAATAAAATATGTTTTTAATACATCTTTATTGTAAAAATACTAAATTGGAAAATACATGGGTTTAAAGAAGGCAACAAGGTAGGATTATGAATTGGGTTTAAAGATTACAGCTCATGAGGTACTCATTATAGCATGACATCTCTTTCACAACATTCTGTCAAAGCCTTTATTGTGTTCTTCTTCTAGTGGTGGCTACTAGTAAATAGCTTGAGGGAACACTACTGCCACCATGTGGTAAGACGAGTAGGATTCTGGACCCCGCCCACAGAAGGGGTACAAAAAAGCTGTGGAAACAGAACTTAGATGTGACCCGACCCGAACTGAGCCGATCTGAGCCGATCCAACCCGAGCCGAGCCGAGCGGTGGAAAAGAGGCTTAAGATTATCATTCTGTTAAGGGATGAGAAGGCTGCGTTGATAATCAGCTGCAGCTTCACACACTCAGTCCCCCTTCAGGATGACTGTGCGTACATGTTCACGTTGTACCTGGTGCAATGTCAATAAAGATATTCTGATTCCGATATCTGTTCAACTGACTGAGGCGTTGATGTTTTGTGTCAGACAGTTAGCTGTGTCGACCATCTTGAATTAGGCCCCGTTTACACGGCGCGTATTTTGAGTGGAACCGCTCCTTTCTCTCTGCGTCTTTGCTTATCGTTGACACAAGTTCACTGGCCCCCCTCTTTGCATCCGATGCTTTTCTGATCCACCGCTCAGGGTGGATCTTTTTCGCTGACCCCCTGTTGATAATGTAAACATCTCCCGCTGAGCTTTTGTGTCAACCACATGCGCGCAGCTCGCACGCGCGGACAGTCAGGGCAGGCGGACATTTCACGTGTCACGCTGCAAAATATAACAGTTTAACAATAATAAACAGTATTTATGTTGGCGTGGGAGATGTATAAATTTATCTGAACTACAGTATCTATCTGGACTCGTTACGTTTTTTAAACAATGCGTAACGTGCTGTGAAAATGAAGACACCAGGTTTATTTTTATTTATTTATTCAGCACCACAAACTGTACGTCGCACAAACACTGAGAATTAAACTGAACACTATTAAAACACGTGAACCGAACTGTTAATACATTAATGAACTGGACTCTTGCTGTGTTTTCATCTGGACCCCATCAGAACCGGTCTGCCTGTTGGAACGACAGCTTGACAGACACCTGGCAGAAATAAATAAATAAATAAAAACTCTGTTGTTGTGTGATCAACGTAAACACAAGCAAACATTATATTAAGAACGGTGATTTACCTGCTGTAAGTCATGTTTATCACGGAGGAAAGTCCGACATCATCCTCATCGTCACTCGTTTCTGGTCCACAGTCCACTCAACGTCTGGTGTGCAGCTTGTTAGATGAAGAGGTCCCACTTGGTGTCAAATCTGTCGACTCTTATCCAAAATCCAGCTTTAACTTGTTGTTAGCAGCTGAACGTTTAGCCCAGAAGAACACAGCAGACAGCCAACAGTGAGGCAGCATGCATGCGCAGTGGGTGAAGGTTCAGCAGCACGCATGCGCAGTGGGTGAAAGGGGGGGGGCATGAGGGAGGGGGGGGTTCGAGCGGATCCGTGTCAACGCAAAACTTTTAATCTAATTAACGTACCCAAAACCTCCGTTTCCCCCCCACAGTGTCCGTGTAAACAGGGCCTTAGACTGACTACAAAAAGTTAATTAGTTGTAGATAAAGGTCAAATGATTACTTCCTGAATGCTTTAGTCCCCTTGTTCACCAGATATTTTGCTAAAAGGCAAACAAACAGGTGCACAATAAAAACCTTATTGCTCTGTCTTTGGGCAATAAATACTCAGGGTGTATGCCAACAAAAGGTGCTGCCCTGGTCCCCTTCAGGGTGTGTTGGACCACCGGGCAGCCCGTTGTCACCAATTCTGATCATAACTTTCATGAACAGAATTTCTCGATGCAGCGGGGGGTGGAAAGGTCACTCTTTCAGGGATGAAGATGTTCACGTCCTTGACAGAGAGGAACGATGGTTTGAGAGAGGTGTAAAGGAGGCCATCTTTGTGAAGAGACCCAGTCCATCATTAAACAGAGGTGGAGCCTCTGTGTCCAACTGTCCCCCTCCTACAATGCTGTTATTGCTAGTATCACTCAGCCCTCTGTGAATAACAAGCGACCATCAGGTGCTAATGATCCATCGTTAAGTTGATGGTCCTTCTTTATCATGTGAACAGCTGGTTCTGGATGTCAACAACAAACTGGTTGATCCTTCATGAGATGGTGCTATTCATAAGACTGAGTTTATTGCAGCTCTTCAGACTGAAGATGTCTTTTGGATAAAAAATGAAATGTTTCAACAAGTTTTTATTTTTTATTTTATCTTTTGGAATCTGTCCAGAGGACCTGATTTATCTTTGTTAGATGAAAATGAACTACTGTAGTTCAAATCCATTTGTCCAGTTCAGGTAAAATCCAGTCTCACTTGATGTATTTTTCTAATAAAACTGTTTTGTTTATTTTAAGTCTTAGTTTAAGCCCTGATCTTGTCTACAGATAAGCTTCAGGTTTATAGTTTGTAGATAATAATGATCAAAATGCACATAATGCAGATTTTAGTCATAAATGAATGAAGGTTTCAAGTGAACAATCTCAGTCCGACACGTCGGAGTGTTTGCAGCTGTTGGTTAAAGGCCTTTCTGTCAAGATGTCACTTATGGTTCAGAAAACTGGAAACCATCCAGATCCTCTCAGACGTAAAGAGGAAACAAACACCTGCGCAGCAAACCTAATGAGCTGCAGGAGGAAAACGTTTCCACAGGGAGGTTCAGCATCTGCAAGAAAAACGAATTCTAACCCACCTCAGACGGTTCAACCAGAACGACCAGTAACGAAAGAAAATGAGGAGAAATGCTAATCCTTTGGTCTTTCGGGGAACATGAGGCCTGGACTCCCCAGGCTGCCCCCTCCAACTGAAACAGCTAACAACAAAGAATCCTGAAGCTCTAAACGGTGAAAAATGAGCGACTGTGAACCAGAGGAACAGAACCGCTGGACTCAGAGGTCAGTCATATGGTCACAAAGGAACAAACAAGAACCCAACAAACGGATGGAAAGAGTCACAAAGAAGGAAACACTTCTCTCATTAATATGCACAACTGCCATCAAAGCTGCAAAACGTAACTATTTCTTACCTCAGCTCAGACCTCCAAAAATCTACCGTAAATGACCCTAAAAGATTCTGGAAAACCATCAAATCTCTCTCAGGCACCCCCCAATCATCTGACCTCCCATCACAACTTCTCATTAACTCTGTTTCTGTGTCAAATAAGCACGAGATCCTGAACTGTTTCAATAAACATTTTGTTGCTTCTAGTTCATTATTTGACACAGTTACAAATGGAAAAACGGCCACTTCATCTAATAATCAAACTTCTACAAATCAAACCCCTCCTACAAGTCAATCCTCAGTTTTTTTATTTTTTTTAATAAAATTTATTCATTTTACATCAATAAAAAAACAACGTTTAAACATACAGTGATTAATATAAAAGACATAAAATGAAAGGAGGCAGAGAGAAAAAATAATCTTATAGTATCTGCCCCTTTTTTCAAAAACAAAAAAACCAAAAGCAAACTCAATCCAAACAATTAACTCAAGCAATTTTTTTCAAGTAATTGAATAAAAAACCATTTGTTGACTAGAAAATTACTAATAGAATGGATTTAACTAAAGATTTTCATATTTTGTTAACAACTTAGATTTGATCTTTTTTTTTTTAATACGAGCATAGATTTAGCATATTTAACATTGTTTTCCAAATGGTTCGATAAATCAATTCCCCGTATCTAAACAGTCCGACCCTTCAAACTGGTTCTATACTGAGGTTTTGCAAAAATCTCAGTTCCCTTAAGACTATAACAAGACCTTCTCTTGACAAAAAACATTTGAACATTTGGAGGCAGTAAGTTGTTTTGAGCTCTATACATGACTAATGAAATATTATAATCCACCAAATCATAAAATTTCAATAACTTAAGTTGGTTAAATAATATATTTGATGTATGACAATAAGGTTTTCCTAAAATATTTCTCACAGCTCTTTTCTGTAAAAAAAAAACAGGCTTTGTTATAGTTTTACACGCCTTCCCCCAAACTTCAACACAATCAATTAAATGTGGAACAAAAATTGTATTATATAACAAATACAAAGCTGTCTCATTCAAAACATCTTTAACTTTAAACCAGGTTTGTATTTTAGCAAATTCCATTGTTATCAACGCAGTCATTTGTTCAAAGTCACTACCAAAATAAAAGAAGGTAGTATCATCAGCAAACAAGATACAATTTAGCAGTCCAGACACCTTCACTAAATCATTTACATATAAAATAAACAACCTTGGTTTGAGTATCGAGCCTTGTGGGACTCCACATGTAATTGTACTTGTAGTTAATTACACCTTCTCTTTTTCTCCGTTCTCAGTCAGTGAGGTAAATAAACTGTTAAAAGGTCTTGATCCTAAAAAATCTGCACGTTGAACTTCCACCTTATTTCTTAAGGCTGGCTGCTCATATCATCACAGTCCTGACTCACATCTTTAATCTGTCCATAAGCCAAAACACCATTCTGGATGCTTGGAAAACAGCCTTTGTTCTTCCCTTGCTGAAGGGAGGTGACCCCACCTCATTGAACAATTATCGACCGATCTCTAAACTCTGCATCTTAGCCAAGGTTCTAGAAAAACTGATAAACTCTCAAGATCAAAAATTATCTGGACTCATTTAACATCTTACCTCTCCATCAATCTGGTTTCAGGAAAAAACACAGCACAACAACTGCTTCTCTGAAGGTTTTGAATGACATTGTTGAAGCATTGGATGCTAAGGATTACTGTGCTGCACTTTTCTTAGACCTGTCTAAAGCTTTTGATACTGTGGATCATAACATCTTGTGTCATAAGCTCTCAGAAATCGGTTTCTCTGATCACACCATTGGTTGGTTTTCTAACTATCTTTCCGATCGGAGGCAATGTGTTCAACATAACGGTACTTCTTCCAGTTATTTAACAGTCAACAATGGTGTCAGGGGTGTCAAACTCATTTTCACCGAGGGCCACATCGGCATAATGGCTGACCTTCAAGGGCCAGATGTAACTTATAAATGTACTGTAACTAAATGTAATCTAATGTAATGTAAAATAAATGTAACTACCGTACTCCTTAATGTTGAATAACTCATTTATTATAACTTATTCAACTGACAATTACAGTTGCATAGAAAACATCTGTTTGCTTGTTGCTCTAACATAAATCCTTTTAAAATTTGTCAGCTTATGAAAACCCACATAACTCCATTAATGAAGGATGAAATTGTCCAAGTTAATTAAAAAAAAAAACATAAAACTGAGCTGCAAAGAACATGTATGACACATGTAGCATCTCACCCAAAAAGGCTACACACAGCCTTGCATCCAACTGTGAATGACAACAATTTGTGTGCATACACATACCAAAATAAAGGTTGACTCAGTTCACAACTATATTACCGTACTCAAGTTTTTTGGTTAGTCTTTGATGAGGAGATGCTGCCTGTCCTTGAACACACCAAGTGGATTCTCTCTCTATGATTGATCATGTTCTGAAAATGATAAACACAAAACAAAATGCAAGCACAATCATTAAATTGCACACAGTTGAAATTAGGGCTGAACGATATTGGAAAATAATCTAATTGCGATTATTTTTCTATAAATTGCGATTGCGATTTAAAATGCGATTATTTTTACTGGTTCTGTATTAATTCATATCACTAAAGACACAACTGTTTTTTTTATCAGATAATTAATGCGCTTTTTCACGCAGAAGCTTGCAAAACAGACCCGGTCACGTGACCAGCTCACGCTTTGTTTATCTGCCGCAGTCTCGGTGTCTCAGCGTCTAAGCTCAGATACACGTTTAAATGAGCTAACTTACCTGAATTTATAACTTTTATGACTTCAGTCGAGCCTGAAGCAACTGTGTTGGAACGCACAGTCTCCTCCTCCCTGCTGCCTGCTCTGTTTTGCTCCGCTAAGAGCTGCGCGCGCCAGACTGGTGTGATGCAGAGAAGCGTGACCAGTCAAATCGCAGCCCGTGCGATTAGTGAATCGCGTTTTAACATATTGCGAGATAATCGCAAATGCAATTAATCGTGCAGCCTTAGTTGAAATGTTCTTCTTCTTTGTTGAATTACATTTTATTATATTTTAATTAATCTAAAAAGCTAAGTCTGGTCCTCTGGACATTTAAAAAACAAAACAAAACTTCATCTTTCAGGGATGAAGATGTTCACATCCTTGATAGAGAGGAACAATGGTTTGAGAGACGAGTAAAAGAGGCCATCTTTGTGAAAAGAAACCATCCAAGGAAGGGGAACATATTATTTTAGGTGGCTGAAATAATCACCTGTTTTTTGTTTTGTTTTTTTGAATGTCCAGAGGACCACACTTAGCTTTTTTAGATTTTTCTACCTGGATTATTGAGAATGCATCAGGATATATTTGAATTAAATTTTAAGAAAATGCTAACCTGACAAACAGGAAAGTGGACAAGATTGTCCTGTTTCACTTGCCACATCCATAAGTCCAATTTTCGCAGGAAAGCCGTGATCGCGTCGGACATCTGCGTGATGACTTGTTTGCGTCCCTGCAGCTTCTGATTCAGCTGGGCGAGATGGTCGGTTATGTCGCACAACACAGCAAAGTCACACAGCCACTTTGAAGCTAGCTTTCACTGCAGCCTCGTTTTTGGCTGTGGGTTTCATGAACAAACTCTGCTGCGACCGCAGTTTGCCTTTTAATTCTTGGCAGAATGTGTTGCTTTTCTTGAAGGCTAGCTTTAGCGTACTTAGCTCCGTGTTTGGTTTCAAAACCGACACCGCCTCGTAACACAAAAGACATACCGGTCTTTCTCCTGGAAGCACAAACAAGTATTCGCCTTCCCATCTTTCTTGAAACTTCCGTCTGCATCAACTTTTCTCTTTCTGGACATGTTGGGATCATTATTTATATCTCAATTCCACTCGTTGGCATGAAGGTAGAAACACTGCCTCGGCTACCGTAGTCGAAAGGCATTGTGGGAAAACCGTTGTCGAAAGGCATAGTGGGGCTGCCGTAGTCGAAAGGCATTGTGGGAAATGTAGTTTTTGGTCAAAACTCGCTCGTATTAATTTTTAGACACTCAAAACTTTTTAATTAAGCTCTCGCGGGCCAGATAAAATGACATGGCGGGCCACATCTGGCCCGCGGGCCAAGAGTTTGACACATGTGGTGTACCACAAGGCTCAGTCTTGGGACCCACCCTCTTTACAATCTACATACCGTAGGTACCGGTAATTTAGGTCAGAGCATCCCTGATACATCCTTACATTTCTATGCTGATGACACAGTTGTTTAATGTCAAGCTAAAACAGTAGCTAAGGCTTTCCAGCTTTTGCAATCCGCTTTTGACATCATCCAGTCAGATTTGTTCCGTCTCAAACTTGTCCTAAATACTGATAAAACAAAAGGGATGTTTTTTTCAAGTAGGAAGTCGGTCCCAGCAAATCTTCCTCTGATTTTATCCTCAAATGGTGTCCCTATTGAGTTTGTTGATTCCTATACATGTTTGGTGGTTGATTCACAGCTCTCTTTTAAACTCCACGTGGAAAACCTAGTAAAGAAACTGGAAGTTAAACTGGGTTTCTTTTTCAGAAACAGATCATGTCTAACACTGAATGTTAGGAAACATCTTGTATCTGTGACTTTCCTCCCCTCCATTGATTACGGTGACATTCTCTACTACATGAATGCTCCTACAAGCACCCTGCAGATGTTGGATGTTGTCTATCATGGTGCACTCACTGGTTAATTGGACATCATTAACTTCACACAGACTCTTCCACTGGTACATTTTCATCTTTAAATCACTTCTTGGTCTGCTGCCTTCATACATCTCCTCCTACATGTCTCTGCGTGTAGACCTGACTGTAGACCTAACAGTAAAACTGACTGTAGGCCTAACTGTAGACCTGATCCAGGTCTTTGAACACCTTCATCTCCTCTGTGCAGTCTTCCTGAAGCTTCAGTCCGTGCAGACAGGAATAATAAAGCCCTGCCAACTTGTTCTCTGCTCTGATGACTGATTACCTGCAGTATCAAAGCTGAATATGAGCTGCAGCTCCGCAGAGGGAGCCCTGTTGACTGCTTTTATGATCACATTGTGTCTGAGCGCCCTGAGAGTGAGTCTGAGCATCCATCTTCATCCATGACAAGTCTGCAGAGTCTCACAGAACCACGGCAGCTCTGCATCCTGGGCTTTATTTCCTCTGTCTCCTTTCTCCTGATTATTCTATATCTGGGCACACGTTGGCTGAGAGGCAGGAATGAGGGGAAATAACGACAAACTCACTTTTCTCTTGACCTTTAGCTCCATATAGGAGTGCACAGTAAAAATGGAAATGTTTGGCTGATTGTGTGTTTCAGGTTGAATGTACAGCATGTGCATTTTTGTTTTTGCGGTAGAGCCACATCTGATTTATCTGACCTAAAAACCGTCTTTGTGTTTTATACATTATACATTAAAGCATACTCGTTGGTCCTTGTGTGTTTCAGTCAGCAGTCTTCTCTGTCTTTTGGTGGTGGTACGTAGTTTGATGCAGATGAGACTCAAAGTGCAAAACGTTTCTCCACAAGAATCAACAGGATTTATAGCAGACCCAGTCCTGTATGGAGCTCCGCAGCTCAGACGGAGGAGTAAAAATCTCATGTAATGTTTAAACGGGTCACAGAAAGTTAAGCCTGGTTTATGTTTGACGCGTCGCATAGGGCGCGCGGCCAAAGTGACGCAATCGTATAGTCCCGCCCCCGCGATTTGGCCCCGCGCGTCGGCTTGGCGCGTGTCGTGCACCTCCGAATTTTTGAAACTCTGCAAGCCTAGCGCACGCGCCGAATTGATTGACAGGTCGGGTGTGGACATCACCGACAGCCTTCACGCTCTTCACGCCAGAGCCTGCAGCTGTCTGCGCCGCTGTGGTCATGGAAACGGCGTCGCGACGCATGGAGGAATGTTTTTTATGTGATACAAATGTATTAAATTCCCCGAGCGAGCAGAAAGCCATTTGTTTTTGTTGTGTGATTTCAAACAGTTCTTCTTCTATGGTAGATTTCTTCTTCTACACCTTTCTTGCAACATATGCACAGGTTTTAGAGGGTACTGCCACCTGCTGGTCCGTAAAAGAACAGCACTTTGCCATGCGCCGCCGGCAACACTATAAACGCATGAAGCCGCACGGCTCAGTGCGCGCGCAGCATGCACGCTCCAGCCTGCGCGCTCCAGCCTGCGCGCTCCAGCCTGCGGACCAAAGCGCGACTATAACTGAGCCTTTAGACTTTCCACGACTAAGCTGGAGTTTTCAGATCGTTTGTAATATTTAAAAATACATTTCTGATTTAGGTTTTATGCTTTTGGGGGGAAGTTTTACAACCGAATGTTCAACTTGAAGTGTTAAAAGTCTATTTTCAGCTCCAAATTTTCACAATCAGAGCAGCTGATCCATTCAACACTTTTGTGATGTACTTATGCATATTAGGGATGTTTTTTTTTCATTCATTCAACCTTTATTTATACAGGCTAGCCTCGTTGAGCCACGGGGACTCATTTACAAGAGGGACCTGTCTCACTCACACCCAGGGTCAATTTAGAGTTACCAATCAGCCTAACATGCATGATTTTGGACATGATTTTGGATGTGCATGGTATCGGCCAATACTAACTTTAAATTTCAATATCGGACATTGGCCATTCCATTAAAATACGTCACCGATATAAAAGGCGCTGTTTTTGCCTGTAGCGGCAGCGCAAAGTGATGACGTTGCAGCGGCAGTGCAATACAATGATGTCACATGCACCATACCCAAATACAAAATGTCGGCAGTGTGGAAGTTTTATTTTTCATTGGATGTCGGATTCCGAAGATTTATCGACTACTTTGAGTCTTGCTACATCGTCCACAGTCTGAGATATTTTTTCCGACGTAGCGTTACCCAAGTTACAAGCTGTCATTTTTTGAAGCTAATAGCTGATAGCACGACTTGTTGGGTGAGTTTTACCACAAACATTTGGACGTCGTGTTAGCCCCGTTAGCATGATTATTCTTACGGCACAATGGATAGACAAGAACTTTGAACTTAAAAAGTCTGTCCTTCATGCACAGGAGTGCAGAGGATCCCACACTGCAGCTAGGAACCTGGAACAAACCTCCACATGTGAGACAGCATCACAGGTGACTAATGCTAATAAATAACATTTAACACTTTTCATTTAATATAACTTAAAGTGCTATGCATATCATATGGTTGTTATGGAATATATGTCACCAGCTCTTACAGCTGTTGCACAATTTTTATAGCAAATAAGCCTAAATAAGAGAGAAGGCTATGTTGTGACGAACGTATATAAAATATCTGTTATCGGCCGAATAAGTTTTAACATATCGGCATATCAGATATCGTCCAAAAATGCAATAGCGTGCATCCCTAGTGCATATATTTGTTTTTATTCTAATTTTTTCATTGTTTTATCTGTTTTATACTGTATATTTTTTATCTTTTTGTTTTGTGAAGCACTTTAATTTAAAACTGTAAAAATTAAGTTCCATGATGTCACTATTTTTTGTTTTAATCCTCCCAAACCAACAGTTTTACTCCTACAAACTTTACCGTTTATACAGTTTAGACATCAAAACACATTTTGATGTATTTCGTCCACTTTGTCTTTTTGTGTTTCAGGACATTTGGCTTTTCTTCCATTTTCCCCTAGAGAAACAACCCAAAAGGAGTTTAATAAATTAACATTAATAGCCTAATAATTATATTGTTGTTGTTGTTGGTGTTGTTGTTGTTGTTGTTGTTGTTGTTGTAATAATAATAATAATAATACTGCAATAATATTTTCACGTATAGCCACTTTTGCTGCTTGCAGTTTGTGAAATATTTTAGTTGAGTTTTAACACATTACGGTAGTTCATTTGAGGCTCAGTTTCTGAGAAAGGTGGGAATCACCATGTTAACCAGTGACTGAGCAGATTGCATCAATAGATATTTTATTGTTCATCATTTGTTGTTGTTTTGATGGTTTATTTTTTAAATCATGGTTGCCGCCATTGATTGTTGACCATAAATAAAAATGTAGACGTGACGTCCATCCTTAGTTAAGAAATGAAGCCAAGAGATCTCTGTTTACAGGAGCTGCCGTGTTGTATCTTTAGAACCAGAGACTGCACACAAGGCATGTGGGGCTTTAAGCCCCGCCTACTCCCCTCCCACCATCAAATAGAAGCAAGGCAAAAACGATGTGAAGACAAAGCCCCATGTACATGTATTTACATTGAGGGGGTGGAACTAAAGAGTTGAGAGGGCGGAACTAAAGAGTTGAGGGGGCGTAACTTAAGAGTTGAGGGGGCAGAACTTAAGAGTTGAGGGGGCGAAACTAAAGAGTTGAGGGGGCAGAACTAAAGAGTTGAGAGGGGGGAACTAAAGAGTTGAGGGGGCGGAACTAAAGAAATGAGGGGACAGAACTTAAGAGTTGAGGGGGCAGAACTAAAGAGTTGAGGGGGCGTAACTTAAGAGTTGAGGGGCAGAACTAAAGAGTTGAGGGGCAGAACTAAAGAGTTAAGAGGGCGGAACTTAAGAGTTGAAGGGGCGTAACTTAAGAGTTGAGGGGGCGGAACTAAAGAGTTGAGAGGGCGGAACTTAAGAGTTGAGGGGGCGTAACTTAAGAGTTGAGGGGCGGAATTAAAGAGTTGAGGGGGCAGAACTTAAGAGTTGAG
>JBBPBX010040167.1:0-29509 GCA_038048925.1 Garcialebias charrua | reverse complement strand
ATATTTTAAATATACAAGTGACAGTAGCAGCTAAAATGAGCTAAATGGTAGCTCAAATAAAAAATTTTGAAAGAGCTGCATGAATTGCCAGATTAACTATTTGCTCATTGGACTTCAAGGAATAGTTGAACGATCCATTTAAATCAGTGGTTCTCAAATTGGGGTCCCCGGGGGTCCATAAAAAATAATATTTTTTTTACAAGCACATGGATGTTTTAACAACCCATTTACCAAAATGCAGGAAATCACAACTGCTTTTATTCAACATTTTCTGGGGGCGGACCCTCAGAACCTCCCCGCCCACTATTTGTGTTCCGGCATCGATCAGTTTACGAATGAAGCCCCGTTACTTTGATTGACTACTGCGGTTCTTATTCTGTTCTGTTTTATGTAAAGAGTTTTCTGTCACAATTTGAAGAAGTGGTAATACATTTATAAAGTGAATAGGTAAAGTTTTTTGATTCTGATAATTTTCTCAAAACTAATGTTTGGAAGTTAAAAAAACGTTTTTTAACAGTCTTAAATTAGAAATACCCCATGTTTAAAAGTGTAAAATTTGTATTGACATTGGTAAAGAACAGGTCTTGTGTATTTATGTTACACAAATATTTCCATTGCATTATTAAAGAGACACATTGAAGAAAATATTTAATAAAAATGAGGAGGTCCCTGAAACTTTTTCTCCCCTGTAAGGGGTCCCTGAACCTAAAAAGTTTGAGAGCACCCCTGCTTTAAATTGATCCAGAACTTGCCCTACATGACTACAGTACTCTGAAATAAACTGGACTTATTTTATAAACTTATCTGTCAAACTAAATTTGTACAGCAAAGCTAAAAATTCCCCTTTTCGTGCACCTTGAAGTTTATTTTTACACTTAAATTGATTTTTTATTTTTTAATAGCAGCCGTTTGTGGTCAGACATGTGACCGATTTACTTTTCTGGAAATGGAAGCAGCGCTAAAGTGTCCTTTTGCATTTTAAAAGCTGAATTGAAAAAAACAACAAGAGAATTCATTTTCTCTTCACTTGGGCGTAGAGATCTTCTGGACCGGTCTGTGTTGAGGGGTTTACTCTAACTTGGGCGTAGACAACATCCTGTTGGTGTTTGTGGGTGGAGGGCGGGTCGGACGTCTGGTTAGAGAATTGAATTTCTCCGTAATGGATTTCTTTGTCGTCTTCTGTGGACTTTTGAATGATTTCTTCTTTGTTGCTTTGATGCTGTAAACAAACCGGAACTTGTGTAAAAAATCTGGAAGTGAAAAGAACGTTCCTTAAGGTTTCCTGTTTCTTCACACTTCGACTCGTGAAGAAACTCTCTGTACTCTTACTGTGTTTAGTACTTTCTCACCTGGCGTTGTTTTACCGATGGATTTGCCGCCTTAGCTCGCCTTAAATACGTGATAATTCTGTAAATTAAAACAAAGTCAAATTTAAAATCCAACACAGCCGACTCCCAATTTCAAAAATATTGGTGCCAATAAATATAGCCACTTTCTAAGTAAGTACTTGGTACTTATTCTGCCTATTCTTACTAGATAGGTACCAGGTTTGTACCCGATACCATAAGGATGTTATCTTGCTTGTGTAGGTAAATAGCTGGTACTTAAAGGGTACTTACATTATACTTATTTAAAGGGTATTTACCCAGTAAGTTATAGCTATGTACTTTAGGTAAATGGCATCAAGCAAATAGTCAAGTCAAATTTATTTATAAAGCAAATTTAAAATGGTAGCTGTTACCAAAGTGCTTAATAATAAGATCGAGGCAGTAATTAAAAAAACAATTAATGAAATACTACATCAGTGAAAACAGGTGTGTTTTTAGGAGAGATTTAAAAGTGGGGAGTGAAGTGGGGAGTGGTGGTGCAGTGGTTAGAGACGGTGGGCCTGTGATCGGAAGATAACTGGTTCAAGCCCCGGTACCGACATCCAAAAATGTGGGTGAAAAAGGTGAAACACCCACACCTGCCTCCACCCTCATTCGCTACTCTGGGCCCCTGAGCAAGGCCCTTAACCCCCACCACCTGCTCCCTAAAACAGGTCTCTATTGAAAATGAGTTTACATGGCTCAATGAGACTGTACCTGTATAAATTAAGGGTAAATGAAAATGAAGTGGTCTGTCTAATGTGGGGTGGCAGATTGCTCCAAAGTTTAGGGCAGTCTAGCTGGGTTGTAACGAATAAATGGAATTTTTTTTAAGGTTAGAACTGCCTGGTCAACACAGACTTATGCTTAGCTATCTGCCTAAACTGGAAGAAGCTTTTTCGTAGAACAGATCTGTTTATTAAACTTAAAATCAGAGTCTAAAACCATCTCGAGATTTGTAACGGACTGCTTAAAGGTGAACTATGTAGTTTCTGCAGTACCCTGGGACTTGGAAAAATTTCCAGCAGGTAAAAGCATTCTGCTCCCTCCCCTCAGAGCCATAAATGACTCTGAGGAGGAGCTACAGTCCGTTCTCTGTTGGACTTGAGTTCTGCAGCTCCACCCCCTGCTGTGTGTCCGCTCGGAGCACTTCAATATTAGAGTGTAGGAGGTGGTGAAGAGACGACACGGAAGACGAGCTGCAGAACTTCACTTTAATCAACTCCTACAATTCTGGCGGTAAACACCCAAACACCGCCTTATATATCAATCCTTTCACAGTAAAACATCCGGTCCCCTGGACCCTTCACAGTAAAACATCCGGTAACACATTTGGTCCACTGGGTGTGAGTAGAGCCCCCTAGTGGTCCACCACACACGCCCCCCCAGAACACCCAGTAAGGTCCATCACTAGTCCAGCATTTTAGGTTTGATCAAACGACCAGAACGACTGAATCTGGGTTCTGCAGAACCAGTCTGATGAAGCGGAGGGCTACGAGGAAGGCCTGCAGAAGATTCGGGCTCCAATGGTCGTTGAGAGTCTCTGGCAAGGGGACAGCAGTCCGTTAACAATGTGGATGGAGGTCTGCCCCTGCGAGGAGCCTGGGCCGTAACAACCTGATCATCTGACATAACGAGCTGGTTTAAGCCTATCGATACAGACAGTCTCAGTACGACCCCCTAAATCTAAAAGGAAGTGTTTTGGACCTGGTTGAAGAACCCAAAATGGTCCATCATACAAAGACTGTAGTGGTGTCCTGTGTGCATTGTGTTTGACAAAAACAAATTTAGAGGACTCTAGACTCTTAGGTACAAATGCCTGCGGTAAACAATGGTGTACCGAGCCAGGGACACGAAAAGAGCCCTCCTGAGAGGAAAAATGGTGCAACGGTGGGGCGAACAGTGGTGAGGGTACCTCAGGTAAAAACTCACCGGGGACGCGCACAGGCTGACCGTAAACCAGTTCAGCCGGGGAGGAGCTCAGGTCCTCTTTGGTTACGGTACGTAAACCCAACAAAACCCAGGGAAGACGGTCAATCCAGTTGTCACCGGTCAATGCAGCCCTAAGTGCAGCTTTCAATGACCTGTGAAACTGTTCACACAAACCATTAGCTTGGGGGTTGTAAGCGGTGGTCCTGTGAACGTTAGTCCCCAGACCCTTGGCCATGGTAGACCAAAGTTCAGAAACAAACTGCGGGCCCCTGTCCGATGTAATGTCTGAAGGGGGGCCAAAACGCGCAACCCAGGTAGACAAAAATGCCCGGGCCACCACTGCAGATGTTGTGGATGTCAGAGGAACCACCTCAGGCCACCTGGTGGTCCGGTCTATTATAGTCAGCAGATGAGTAAAACCCTGTGATGGAGGCAGAGGGCCCACCAGGTCTACGTGCACATGATCAAACCGCCGACCTGGGATGGAGAAGGGTTCCAAAGGTGCTTTGGTGTGCCTGTTAACCTTAGCACGCTGGCATGGGACACACGCTGCTGCCCACTCCTTAACTGCTTTACGCAGACCGGGCCAAACAAACTTTGAACTGACCAGTTTCACAGAGGCTCTAACACCTGGATGAGAAAGGGAATGTAAAGAATCAAAAACGCGGCGTCGCCATGAAACTGGAACCAGAGGGCGGGGCCTGCCAGTAGAAACATCACAGAGCAGGAGAGGACCTCCGTCATTCACCTGCCGTTCCTCCAACTCGAGGCCTGTGGGCCCGGACTGGAGCTCGAGTATTTCTGCGTCGCTACGTTGGTCCGCAGCCATAGCAGAAAAATCGATGCCAACGTACACGGGAGAGATCAGCACCCGGGAGAGACAGTCGGCCACCACGTTGGATTTTCCAGCCACATGCTGAATGTCTGTAGTAAATTCAGACACCGCTGCGAGGTGGCGTTGCTGGCGAGCAGACCAGGGGTCAGAAATTTTTGACATCGCAAACACCAAGGGTTTGTGGTCAACATATGCAGTGAACCGGCGGCCCTCCAGGAAAAACCTGAAATGGCGTGTGGCCAGGTAAAGCGCCAGCAACTCTCTGTCAAAAACACTGTATTTAAGCTCGTTGTCCCGCAGCGTACGGCTGAAAAATGCAAGCGGCTGCCAAACCCCGGAAACCTGCTGTTCTAACACAGCCCCCACCGCAACATCAGATGCGTCGGTTGTTAAAGCTATTTGCGCCGCTGGGGATGGATGGGCCAAAAGGGCAGCAGTGGCCAGTGCAGCTTTAGCATCACCAAATGCCTGTAGGCGTTCTGGTGTCCAGTCAACACTGTCGTTGGGCTTTTTCTTTTTCAGCGCTCCATAGAGCGGTCGCAGCAGTTGTGCTGCCCTGGGGAGGAAACGGTTATAGAAATTAACCATTCCCAAAAATTCTTGTAGCGCTTTAACAGACTGGGGCTGTGGGAAATCAGACACCACCTGCACTTTGTTTGGTAATGGAACAGCGCCACTGGCAGAAATGCGGTGGCCCAAAAAATCAGTGACTGGTAGCCCAAACTGGCATTTCGCTGTGTTTACAATCAGGCCATGTGCTGCCAGGTGCTGAAAAACCTCACGGAGGTGGGACATGTGCTGGTCAGCCGAGCTGCTAGCCACCAGGATGTCGTCCAGGTACACAAAGACTAAGGACAATCCCCTTAGGACTGAATCCATCAACTGCTGAAACGTTTGTGCTGCACCTTTAAGACCAAAAGGCATGCGCAAAAACTCAAACAGGCCAAAAGGAGTGATAACAGCGGTCTTAGGGACATCTTCCACATGCACAGGAACCTGGTGGTACCCCCGTACTAAATCTACTTTAGAAAAAATAGAGGTCCCATCCAGGTGCACTGAAAAATCCTGGATGTGGGGGATGGGATAACGATTGTTCTCCGTGATGTTATTAAGGTGGCGGAAATCCCCACATGGTCGCCATTTGCCGTCTGCTTTGGGCACCATGTGCAGGGGGGAGGCCCAGGGACTGTTGGAGCGCTGCACGATGCCTAAACGCTCCATGTTAGCAAACTCTTCCTGTGCTATTGCTAGCTTAGTAGCATCGAGGCGGCGTGCACGTGCGAAAACCGGGGGGCCCGTTGTGGGGATATAGTGTCTTCGTCAGTCAAGCCACCATTGCACGATTACAACTGGTTCAGAACGCAGCTGCCCGATTTTTGACCAGCACACGCAAAAGAGAGCACATTACACCAGTCTTGGCCTCCCTTCACTGGCTACCGGTTCATCTTCGAATCCAATTCAAAATTCTCATGTATGTCTACAAATCGCTGAACAGTCTCGCCCCCGCCTATCTCTCGGATCTGATACACCCATATGTCCCTCCACGTGCTTTGAGGTCAGAGGATCAGGTACTCTTAATAGTTCCAGAAACTCGCCTTAAGCGCAGGGGTGACAGGGCGTTCTCTGTAGCAGGCCCAAGACTCTGGAACGAGTTACCGCTGCTCATCAAACAGGCCCCCTCCCTCTCGGTTTTCAAATCCCGGTTAAAAACTCACTACTACTCCATTGCTTTCAATGCCAGCTGATTTGTATTGGATCGTTTTATTTATGATCTGCAATGTTTTTATGTTTTTCGTGTTGTACTTCATTGTCTGTGTTGCCTGTTGCGTGTTTGTTTGTCCAGCACTTTGGTGTGGACTTGTTCCTGTTTAAAGTGCTTTATAAATAAAATGGTATGGTATGGTATGGTATAGTGTTCGACCCCATGTGCTATGTTTGTGTTTGCAAAATTAGGAACAGTCAGTGAGGGGAACTCAGACAATAAACGCTGAAACATGTTACCCGAAGCTAAAAAGTTAGCATGCATTAAAGGCCCAGCTCCTCGCGTCGCACAAGGCAGTGATGAAAAAGACACAGCGTCAATCAAACGTCTGTTAGCCACATCAACCAGGAGCCCGTGAGCACAAAGAAAATCAGCCCCTAAAATAGGAACTGAGCTAGTAGCTACAACAAAGTTCCACTGGAAGTCCCGTTCATGGAAACAAACAATCATCAACCTTTCACCAAACGTCTTGATAGGAGAGCCATTAGCCGCAGTTAGCTGCGGCCCGCAGCCTTCTGCCAACCTGTCGGAGCCAGTCGGGGGAACGAGGCTCTTCTGCGCACCAGAGTCCACCAGGAACCGCCTCCCCGACCTCGAGTCTTCGATGAAAAGCAGCCTTTCCCTGTTGCCAACGGCTGCGGCTGCTAGCATACGTTGGCGTTGCCGTTTCCCTGCGGCTTGAAGCTGCACGGCGGGACGCATCGTCGTGCTTTGGCGCCAAAGCGCTGGTGGTAGAAACAAAGGGCGGCTCCTGTCCGCCTGCGGTTAACGACCCCTGCTACCACCAATGGCTCGTCCGGCGCTGAGGGCGTTGCTTGAAGCTCAGGCGCTGCTGGAGATCCTGGGACCGCCGCCTGGATCGCGAAGGTCCTCGCAGCCAGAAGGATACGATCGGCTTCTTCGGCCAGCGAGCGGTAGTCTCTCTGCCGCAGGAAAGGGGAGTTGGCCAAGACAGTGCGCGCCGAAGCTGGGAGCTGGCGGAGGAAGAGTTGGAGGAAAAGAAAACCACAGTCTTCTGTTCCCATCAGGACAACATGCTCTCCATGAGCTCGAGAGCTGTGCCGTCGCCCAAACTGGAGAGGGAGAAAAGTTTCTCAGCGCGCTCCGCGTCTGAAAGCGAGTAACGCCACAGAAGCAGCTGCTTGATACTGTTTACTTTTATTACTACTGCTTACATGTAATTACTACTGTTTACATTTACACTACTCTAATATCTACACCACTGCTGATACATATACAGTGTGCTCTGAACGGTCTTATTTAGGGATGCCCAATGTGCCTTACTGCATATGCCACTTTTTGCCTCTATAACAACATCAACTACTACCTCATACATATACTGTGTACATTAACTCATACGCTGCTTTGCCACTTTGCAAATGTCAATGCTAGAAACCTTTAGTTTATTTTAGTTATACTTTTTATACTCTTTTTTTATACTAGTATGCAAAAACTCAGGACAGTATTATGTTCATTAAATGTTTAATGTTTTAGTTTTAGTTTTAGAGTTGGTGTAAATTTTCATACTCTTATACCACTATGCAAAAACTCAGGACAGTGTTAGTTTTACTATTTTATGCTTATGTCTATTATTATATGTTTCAGTGTTTCAATGTTTAGATGTTTACTGTTGCACCGAGGGACTGAGAGAAACGCAATTTCGGTCCTGTGTATGTCCTGTACAGTACATATTGCAGATCTGACAATAAAGTTGACTTTGACTTTTGACTTTGAGAGCGTCGTACTTTCCTTGTGCAGGAGGGGCCTGGAGCAGGCTCATTGCCCGCTGGGTCGTCAATGGATCCAGCGAGGCGACCACATAGTGGTATTTGGTGTCGTCTGCAGAGATCCCGCGAAGAGCAAACTGTGATTCGACGTGGGCGAACCACAATGGAGGCGCGTGCAGCCAGAAATCCGGGATTTTAACGGCCACCGAACAGGCGAGCGTGGCCGCAGCAGCGGACATTCTGAAGAGAGCTGGCTGAAGCGTCAGATGTCGACATGTTCAATTCACGACGGTCACCAGTGTAGGAGGTGGTGAAGAGACGACACGGAAGACGAGCTGCAGAACTTCACTTTAATCAACTCCTACGATTCTGGCGGTAAACACCCAAACACCGCCTTATATATCAATCCTTTCACAGTAAAACATCCGGTCCCCTGAACCCTTCACAGTAAAACATCCGATAACACATTTGGTCCACTGGGTGTACCTAATCAGCGGGACGGTCTGTCCAGTGACCGAAGACATGTTGCTGTAACAAGCTTTCCAACACTGACCGTTTTGGGTGGAGCATGTGGGCGTGGCGATGTGGCGAATCAGCCGTCACGCCGTCACAAACGAAACACTAATAGCACCTACACGAAAACAGTCTAATACATCAAACCTTCAGTGATTGACCCACATCCGGTCCCCTGCAATACTGAATGGTCAAATCATGACAATAATTAAGCCACGCCCCCTCACAACAGGAAGTGTACAGTTGTACATTGAACATCCCGATAACACATTTGGTCCACTGGGTGTGAGTAGAGCCCCCTAGTGGTCCACCACAAGAGCACTTGTCCAACAACACAAAAACCATCAGAAATCATCAGAGCTTCACGAAGCAACGTTGGACATGATTTAATTCACTCGTGACTTCCTCTTTCTGTCAGTGCAGGTCTGGTATGTCTGGAATGCTCCGCCCCCACTACATGTCCTGTCTGCGCTGCAAAGTTCTGTGAATTATATGTTAATAAAACGTTTTAAAAATATTATAAAACCATGAATCACTGGTCCTACAACACAAAAACCAGCAGAAATCAGCAGAGGTTCACGAAGCAACGTTGGACATGATTTAATTCGCTCGTGACTTCCTCTTTCTGTATGTGCAGGTCTGGTATGTCTGGAATGCTCCGCCCCCACTACATGTCCTGTCTCTGCGCTCCGAAGTTCTGTGCTTATATGATAATATAACGGTTTAAAAAATAGAATAAAACCATGAATCACTCGTCCAACAACACAAAAAGACCCTGCAATCAGCAGAGCTTCACCAGCCACTTTGGACATGATTTAATTCGCTCGTGAGTCGTGACAAATCAATTTCCTCATTCCTGTGAGTGGAGGATGAAGCGATCACTTGACTTTTGGCAAAAAAACAAAATAAAAGTCCAGCTCTGGGATGAAGAAGGGATATTTAATACATTTGTGTCACATACAAAACAGTCCTGCATCGCTTTGCAATCCTTTGAATGAGAACGAGCCGCGGCGCTGAGGCTGGGACAGGCGGGGGCGTGGGTTGGGGCGTGACAAACAACTCTGTTTTGATTGGCTGGTCATTGTCCGGGTCACTCTGTGTTTTTAGTGTTTTTATAAATGCTGATAGAGAAGCAAGGGGACTATAGTTTTTTTCAGAGATTACTTTGTCTAACATCAGTTTGTCAGTAGATAGTGACAGAGTGAAGAAATATGTTAAAAAGACATTGTTTGAAAAGTTACAGACTACATTACAAAGTTACATAGTGCAGCTTTAAGAAATGGCTGAAGAGAGTCAAGGTTTACAGGAACAGAGAGCGGTATAGCTAGGGCTAAACACATGGACCAGTTTTCTGTTGAAACTTAAACAGTTTGAAGCCATCCATGGCTCAATGTCATCAAGACATTTTAAAAGAGGGTGAATTGTGCATGAACTATTAAGTTTTAAGGGCAGATAAATCTGACAATCATCAGCATAGCAATGAAACAAAAGACCATGTTTTTTTCAAGATAGACCCCAAGGGGAACAGATACAATGAAAACAGAAGGTGTCCAAGAATAGAGCCTTGTGGAACCCCACAGGAAAGAGGCACTGAAGCAGATAAACTATTACTAACATTAACACAAAAACTCCTGTCACTCAGATAAGAACGTAACCATTCTAATGCTGCACCAGTAATCCCCATCCAGTGTTCTAACTGCGATATAAGAATACATGTACTGTGGTCAGCACTGTCAAAAGCAGCGATAAGGTCCAGGAGTACACGGATCACAAACTGACCAGAATCATTGCTAAAAGAATGTCCTGACAAACTCTTACCAAGGCTGTTTTCATGGTGTACGTAATTGTTTAAAGCCAGACTGAAAAATCTGGTTTTAAACGATTACACAGCACCAAAACAGCCTTGGGTAAAGTACCAAGTTTGTACTCCATAGTACCAGGTTAGCAGGTACCCTGTAAGGACCTGGTAAATACCTGGTACTTACTGGCATCTAACATTACTTACAGGGTACTTGTTTAATTAGGACCTGGTAAGTACCTGAAGTAATTTCACAGAAGGAATCTTCCCAAAGGATAGATAAAGTTCTGTCTAATCTAACCTCGTACTTACTGAGAACATATTTGGTACTTCAGAAGGTTCTACCTGGTTTCCACCAGTTAAGTATTAGGTATTTACCTGGTTCTTATAGTGTCCCTGTCAGGTATGTGCCTGGTACTGTGGAGTACAAAGTACTTTTCTTAGTATTTTCTTAGTACTTACAACATACCAACCAAGTATGTACCTGGCACATACAGGGTGAAATGTGCACATTTCTGGGACTTTTTTGTACTTATTTGGTACTTGCATAAGAGTACGCACATAACTGGTAAATAGCAGGTAGGTACCCACTATGCACCAGTTATTAACCTAGAAATTAATAGGGATGGGGCAGATCCGATCCAGTATCGGTATCCGATACCAGCATAATTTAAGTATCATATATCGGAACCAGCCTGCCGATATTTCCGATACTTTCTAGATGTCAAAGAGCACTATATTACACATTACTCTGTGACTTCTGTCTTAACATTGTGTGAGGTAAACCCAGAGAAGACACTCTAATGCCGGGTACCCACCAAACTTGTCAGAACGCTCCTGCCGCCCCCTTTTGGCCGCTTGTCACGTTCCCACAAAGCCACTGAAGACGCGTCTGATGACGCGCACTGGGGGGAGGCAAAGGAGGGGGTCTAGCTCGTTTTCCGGGTCAGTTGTTGTGTTTCATGCTGCTGGCAGATAAAATCAGCAGCACGTGAGTCTCGTTACTACTGGAGTGGGTTTTCTACGAGCCGAACTGCAGCTCCGACAGTCTTTGTTGAGATTAAAACGTTTTTTTTTATGTTTGGGGTGATCGTACGCTGGAGCGGACAGCAGCAACTGTAAAAATTCCAAGTTTCTTACCGGAGTCTGGTTCCAATTCATGGAGGCTCGATGGGGTAAGTTTAAAAAGTCCAAAAAAAGTCCCGTTGTTGTTGTGTAATCACATAGCAGAGGCTCTCCCGATTGGTTGTTGCGATGCGTCGAGCAATGTCGAGCCACAAAATATCAACTTTTCGATCCGACGTGTTCAACGCGTAGGTTGCTTCGGGCGCGCGCGGAAAGGAACTGCCGCGTGTTGCCGCGCCGCTTCAAACACTCAAAACGCGCCGCTTCACGATACGCCGCACCTCGACGCCTCTCCACATAGACTTTCAATGTAACGGGATTTCCCAGAATGCTTAGCGGTATATTAGTGTTCAATTATAGTTTAAATCTGTATCCGTTGATCAAATTCAACAAAAATTACAACTCATATAGTGTGCCACAATCAAAAATAAAACTAAAAAATGGGGAGTAGACTGAGATGATTTCCCATAATGCTTAGCAGTATTTTAGACTAGTGTGCACCATGAGTCAGAAGGACGTCTGTGGTAGAGACCTGCTTTGTATGCCATTAGTTTGTAAATTACTGTGGTAAGGCTAAGGGCCAGTTTACACGGCGCGTATTTTGAGTGTAACCGCTACTTTCTCTTTGCGACTTTGCTTATCGCCTACACGACGCTGCTGGCCCCCCTCGATGACACCGATACTTTTCTGACCCTGCTCTCAAGGTGGAAGTTTTTCGCTGACCCCCCGTTGATAATGTAAACATCTCCCGTGGAGCTTTTGTTTGAACACATGCACGCAGCACGCACGCGCAGACAGCCGGCATTTTAACAATGGCGGTGGACTGGACAGTGGACACACGCACCACTTTCTGAACTATAGCTGATGGAATATATTTTGATTCTCATATTTAATTATTCTACACCTTACCTGCATCTGTGTTGGAAGAGAGCAGCTGCCTGGATCCAGTTGTCTGTTAACGAGGCAGTCGGACATTTCACGTGTCACGCTGCACTATAACATACTAAATGTGCTATATATTAACAGTTTAACAATAATAAACAGTATTTATGTTAGCGTGGGAGATATTTACATTTATCTGAGCTAAATGAAGCTATCTGGACTCGTTACGTCATGCCTAACATGCTGCATGTTGAAAATGAAGACACCAGGTTGATTTTTAATTTATTTATTTATTCAACACCACAAACTCATGTCACAAACACTGAGAATTAAATTGAACACTTTTAAAAACACGTTAACCGAACTTTAATGAACTGGACTCTGTTGTTTTCATCCTGGTGGAAACTGGACCCACATCCGAACCGCCGGTCCGCTTCGTGGAACAGCTTCGACCTCGCAGGAAAAAAATAAAAATAAAACCTCAGTTGGTTGTTCTGTGATCGAACTAAACACAAGGAAACATTATTAAGAACATTGTTTACCTTGTAGCGCTGCTGTAAATCAGCTGATTCTCACGGACTAAAGTCAGACATGTTGACTCGGTTCCGGTCCAGTCAGCAACTGGTGTGCAGATGAAGCGGTCCACTTGGTGTCAGATCTGTTGACTCTTATCCAAATTCCAGCTTTAACTTGTTGTTAACTTGTTGACAACAACTTGTAGTAGCTGAACTTTTAGCCAGAGAGGAAAACAGGCTGCCTCGTGTGCTCTGTTTGTTTACCTCAGGCAGCAGTGGCACGCATGCGCAGTAGTGAAGGTTCCAAAGATCACAGCGCCATCTACAGGCCCAGCATGGTAACTACAGTAAATTCATAAGTACGGGGGGTGGGGGGGAGAGAGTCGTATCCACAGAATTCGCCCATGTCAACGCAAAACTTTCAACCTAATTAACATACCCAAAAGTTGCGTTTCCCCCACACAGTGTCCGTGTAAACAGGGCCTAAGAGTGTATTCTCTGGGTTTACCTCACACAATGTTAAGACAGAAGTCAGAGTATTGTGCAATATACCTGCTCTCCCTTCAAGAAATTAATTATTTCAGCCTCGTATACCTGAACTCTGATATCGGATCGGAAAAGTATCGATATTGGTCGATACCCGTTTAGGAATCGGATCGGATGTAAAAAATGGCGATCGGTGCATCCCTAAAAATTACCCTCGATGTACTAAAAATTGTAAGTGTTGGGTACATATATGGATAAGTACTTTAAATTACTACCTAAACATCTCCAAATACAACCATATAGCTCCTGTTAGCGATATTTATTAATTATACTCACAAAATGAACACAATCAGTAAAACGATGCCAGTAATTCCTGCAGCCATAGGTACCAAGGGCAGAGATTTGTCTGCTGAAATTAAAGAAGTTAGTGCAGAAAGACTAAAATAATCAGATTGAGTGCTGGAAAATATTTACCTTCTAAGTTAAGAAGAACCACAGGTGATCTCTGGTTACCCAGATCATTTAGAGCCACACAGTAAAACTCTCCTCCCTCAGAGACGTTGGAGCTGTAAACCTGACCCTCATGAACAGGTCCATGTTTGGTGTTCCTGAACCAGGTGAAGGTTCTGACAGGAGGCTTGGCTCTGCTGGAGCAGCTCAGCTCCACCCAGCTACCTGCTGACACCACACCTGATGGACTGATGGATGCTGAGGTGTCTTTAGGAGCATCTGAGGAGAACAGGTCACACATTAACTTCATTCATCAGAACCATCTGAACCGTGACGGGTCGACAGGATCACTTACAGGAAACACTGAGAGTCAGATTTGTTTCTGCTGTCTTCTTACGTTTCCCTCCATCCACAGGATATCTGACAGAACATCTGATGTTGTCTCCATCATGTTTGTCTGACAGAGTGATGTTCTTCTGGATTTTAGTTGTAAACGTTCCATCTGGGTTCTTCTCTGTTCTCTGAGAGTCTTGTTGGAGACTCCAGGTGAGTTCAGGAGGTGAGTCTGGACAGGGAGTCTGAGCTGAGCAGGTGATGGAGACAGACTCCGCCTCCTTCAGATTATTCAGATCACCTGAGACTTTAATGCTGGGACTCCAGGCAGAATCTGGGATTTACAGACACCAGAACAGATTAAATGCAACCAGTCAAACTGTCTCACTCATGCATTTATTTCCTGTTCCCACACCTGAACAGGCGACAGGTAAGGTACACCCCAGACAGGTCACCATCATCCAACATTAAAGCACCCCCCCCCCCACACACACACACACACACACACACACACACACTACCAAGGTCACCTACCTTATACAGTATTCACCTGCTAACCTAATCATACAAGTTTTTGGACTGTGGGAGTTTCTTTATAAACCCAGTTGAGCACAGAGAGAATTTAAAAATTAAACAAAAAAGTCAAATAGGAGACATTGATGTCAAGCAGCCAACGCTTCAAAGATCTGTCATTTCTAACGAAGATCAGCCCAACCCGAACTTGGGCCGAGCCAAAATAATGTTCTGGATTGGTGTCGGGCTTTTGATTGCGTCAGCAGATCAGCCGCAATCCAAATATATGGCAACATGGCTTGCCATACTGCCACCAGCCGCACGTGGTCATTTGACCGTGAGCTGACCGGCCTTGAAAGAGGTCAAACAAAGTTCAGTTAAGTTTCAGATGGGACTACCGGTACTGATAGGAAGTGATCCATCACCCAAATGGACGTTCAGCTGCTGCACTCAGCGGACGTGCACCGCCGCCGACCCAAACAGGTGAGATCCCAAAGCAGACATGACAGAGCAGGGTCCGTGTCTGAATAATGCAGAATGCAGGCAGAAGCAGGGATTTAATGAGCTTTGACGGCCATGAAAGGACAAACACCCCCTGAGCTCCGATCTTCTGCCCCTTTTATTCAGCCGAACACGTCCGCCGACCGTTAATAACTAGTAAGCAGTCAAAGCTTCATTTAAAATGTTGGGGGGAGGGGTGGGTGTTGGGTTTGGACCTGTAATTACTGTTAATTTGCCGGGTCAGGTGGGGTTCGGAAATGATGGCTACAGGCTGGGGCCAGGTCGGGTCAGATTTTTAGGGCTTGAATGCAATTCTAATGTAAAGACAATATATGTAAAACATCTTTAATGTAGCAGCAGTTCATTTAAAATAACTTCAAATAATTTTACATTCGTCCACCAACTGAATTCATTGTGAACGAAACAGCTGCTGATCATCAACAAGCTAAGCTGCTGATCATCAACAAGCTAAGCTGCTGATCATCAACAAGCTGAGCTGCTGAGCTTTTTTTTTTTTTTTTTTTTTTTCATTCAACCTTTATTTAGTCAGGTAAATCTTTTGAACCTCATGGGCTCATTTACGAAAGCGACCTGCTAAAACTAAAGAACAATGAACAGCAGTGATAGAATTTCATTAAACAATAAACAAACAAACAATAAACAATAGAAAACAAAAAGAGAGAAAAAAACAAGATTTTTTTTTTTTTTTTTTTAACAAAGTATCAAAAAACTAGCAAAACATTATAAGGTAGACGTATAAAATCAAAGACAGGAACAAATCTGCATTGGTTTTTGCCAGGATTCCAACAGATTCTGAAAACCATTTAGAGAAGTCAAGGTCGAGAGCTTCAGATCTTTTTGTAAGATATTCCATGAAGCAGGAGCAGAGTAGGAGAAGGCCCTTTTTCCAAGTTCAGTCCTCACTGACGGAACACTGCAGGTAATCATGTCCTGAGAGCGCACACTGTAGCTGCACTCACGCAAAGACATGTAGGAGGAGATGTATGAGGGCAGCAGACCAAGAAGTGATTTAAAGATGAAAATGTACCAGTGGAAGAGTCTGCGTGAGGTTAATGATGTCCAGTTAACCAGTGAATACAGGGTGCAGTGGTGGGTACGATAATCACAACCAGTTATGAATCTTAGTGCACCATGATAGACCACATCCAACATCCGCAGGGTGCTTGTAGGAGCATTCATGTAGAGAATGTCACCGTAATCAATGGAGGGAAGGAAAGTCACAGATACAAGGCGTTTCCTAACATTCAGTGTTAGACAGGATCTGTTTCTGAAAAAGAAACCCAGTTTAACTTTCAATTTCTTCACTAGGTTTTCCACGTGGAGTGGAAAACCTAGTGAAGAAATTGAAAGTTAAACTGGGTTTCTTTTTAAAAACTGAGCTTTTTAAAAACTGCTGAGCTTTTTAAAAACAGTTGATGTTTGTGTCTAAATGTTGGTGAAGCTGTAACGAGTTTTATGGAGAGTTGAGGAGAAAATTCTTACCTTTAACTGATATTTGAAAAGAATCAGCACAAGCTGTTGCCTTGAAGTCTCCGTTCTCAATTCTGAAGAAGTATTCGTCTGAATAACTTGTGTTTAAATCAGGAAACAGAGTGGTGCAGTCTTTGTCCTTCAGGTTTCCAGTGATGTTCAATTTGTAGATGTTAACTGATCCATCACTGTGAAAAATGTTGTGTGAAGAGGACCACCAATTTTTCTTCCAAACTCCATAGATTGTTTTACTGCTGTCATATTTTTGATCTGTTGTGCTATATCTACATGGGATTAGCAAACAAGATCCACTCAGAGCTTCCATCATCCCTGGTGTTGTGATATGAAGGACTGGTTTTACATAACCACAATCATCCACACCACCTGTGAAATGAGACTGATGGTGAACAAAATGTGGAGAAAATCTGCCTGCAGACAAACTTCCTGATCCACAAACGCCAGCTCAGCTGCAGCGTGTTACATGTGGAGCCTTTAGACAAGATCAGGATGAAATCTTTCAGAAAAGATTTGTGTGACGTCTCCACATGAGCGAGAACAAACCTGAAACATCTGCAGGGAAGAAGAGGCTCAGGAACATGTTGACTGTCAGCACAGACAGAGCTGCCATCAAACTCACACTCTTCATCTCTCACTCTGGAGACTAGAGGAAAACAATGTTGTGTTGTAGTATTTTAATAAAATGAGACATGCTGGACGACTTATTTACAATTTTCTTCAATTACATATATGTTAATTATTGTAACTCATTATTATAAAATGAATGAATAAATAAATAATATTCACTGGCGTCTTCAAACACACAAAGAATTTATTGTATTAGAAATGAGGAATATTGCAGAGTTGCTCCCAAAATAACTTAAATTCAAGAAAAAATACATATTTTAAAATTATACTTGATAACTGCCCCCCCACCACCACCACCACCACCACCACCAAAAAAGGGGGTTGTGTATTTTTCCAACAGAATGCTTAAAAATCAGAAAATACAATCACTCAATAAATATAAAGACGTCACTTACCAAATAATCTGCAGCCAAAACATGAAGTTTAGTTTTAAATCCAGTTATTTTGTTAATTCTAGCCGATCAGCAGATAATAGATCAATACTCTCCTCTGTTTCAAAGAAAATGAGAAGCAAAGGCATCAATTATTTTAGAAACTGACCTTATCTTCAGCTCACTTCCTGACAGCCTGAAGGAGGAAGTCTATTTAGTATCGTCATGTTTGCGTCATTAAGTCGAACTACACAAGAGGACTTTCAAAGCTCATCTGTTGAACAGTAAGTTTAGGAAACAAACATTAATTTTACACCTGGATTCATGAATGGACTGGACTGAACTGGACTGGACGGTTTCTGCAGGTGCAAATAAGGATTTGTAGTTTGCTGTTTTATGCTACATTTAATCCAACCATAACTGTGTAGTCTAAAAAAATTAAGTCTGGTCCTCTGGACATAAAAAGTAAAAAAAAAAAAGGAAAAACGTAGAACCATTTCGTCTTTCAAGTTCAAGTTCAAGTTCCTTTATTATCCCCGAGGGGCAATTAGATTTGCAGTCAATAGGTGTGTACAAATTCATACACATGCACTTACACACACATACACATATAAACACAAGACAATAAGACATTAAAGTAACAGTGTTAAAATTAATGTGTGTTGAGAAACCTGATTGGTACAGGGATAAATGAGTTTTTAAATCTGTTCGTTCTACATCTGGGTTGCAGAAACCTGCGTCCAGATGGGAGCAGCCTGAACTCGTCATGGAGTGGGTGATCAGGGTTTGCCAGAATCTGCCTGGCCTTATTCACTGACCTCACCTTGTGTAGGTCTGCAAGGTTCTTTAGGTCTATGCCAGTAGTTTTGCTGCACATCCTGACAATCCCCGAGAGTTTGCTCTTGCTCTTGCAAGTCAAAAGTCCAAACCAACAGATGAAGGTAAAGGTTAAAATAGACTCAATAAAACACGAATAAAACATTAATGTTTTGATGAATGCACAATAAAATGAATGCACAATTTACATTTTTTTAACCATATAGTTCGCTATATCTCACTACACTGTGACCAAATTTTTGGTTCGATGCGATGGTCATAGTTGGAAAAAAATGGACAGAAAAATGGCTAAAACTACCATTTTCTATTTTATCAATGAATATAAATAATATTCATTTCCAGATTAGTTTAGGTCAAAGAACCACTAGAGAGGGACTAAACAGCCAAACGTAGCCCCAGAGCTGCAGGTTGAAACTGAAAGTTATGCACCATAACTCATGTTCCCTGAAGGAAGGGAACGAGGTGCAACACTATTGCTATGGGAAATTGTGCCCCCGTGCGATTACCTGAAGGAATACAATCATGCCTTAACGGCAGGGTGCGTCAGCGTCACCCCAGAGACCCCGCCCTCTGGGTACTTAAGACGCGGACGCCCATCCTACTTCCTCCAAAATGCACTTCACCGAGCTTCAGCATTGAAAAGGGCCAACTGTGTTGCACCTCGTTCCCTTCCTTCGGGAAACATGAGTTATGGTGCATAACTTTCAGTTCCCTTATCAGTCAGTCACTCGGTGCAAAACTATTGCTATGGGAACGTAATTCAATCACGCCCTTGAAATGCTCAGCAAAATGCATGCTTGTGTGAACATCTGCCTTTATACATTAGGCATCTCTCGGCCGCTCTCTACTGTGTGTTAGAGAGGACAGCCTGAGTGACGTCACACGCAGTAACGTCCAAACTGTAATGTTTTGCAAAAGTGTTCGTTGAGCTCCAGTTCGCAGCCGCACAGATGTCTGCAACTGGTACACCCTTGAACAATGACCACGAGGCGGCCAAGCCTCAAGTAGAGTGGGCACATACCCAGAGGGCACCTGTTGACCTTTGCTACTGTACGCCCTCTTAATGGCCTCAGTCACCCGGTGTGAGAGGCATTGCTTTGACAGGGCCCTGCCAGTAGCCGGGACTGCAAAACATACAAACAGTTGATTTGTTTTCCTCCAATCAGCTGTTTTCTCAATATAAGCACTTAAGGCCCTAACGGGGCAGAGTGCTCTCAGTCTTTTCTGTTCCTCAGTGAGGACAGGAGCAAGAGGAAATGAAGAGAGTTCAAAGTCCAAACTTCTGGGATTCAAAGTTAGGACCTTTGGGACATATGCAGGGTTAGGCCTTAGGGTGACCTTTGACCCGTCAGGAGCAAACCTGGTGCACATTGGGTGCACAGACAAAGCATGGAGGTCTCCCACACGTTTCACCGAGCTAAGAGCCAGGAGCAAAGAGGTCTTATAGGATAGCAAATCTATCCTAATATCGCTTAATGGTTCAAATGGGGGCTCACAGAGAGCACTCAGGACCAGTTGGAGATCCCAATCAGGGGTCAAGGTCCAGCTAGGGGGTCTCTTCCTCAGTACGCCCTTCATGAACCTTATCATGAGAGGGTGTGCACCGGGCATCTTGCCCCCCCAGCCCTCATGGCATGCTGAGATGGCTGACAAAAACACCTTAATTGTAGAAAAGGAGCAGCCTTTTTCTAGCAGGTCCTGTAGAAAGGTAAGAAGCTGGACAAGGTCACAGGAATAAGAAACAATATTCCTTTCCATGCACCAAGCTTAAAAAATACACCATTTACAAGCACAGAGAGTCTGTGTTGACATCGCTCTTGCCCCTTGTATTGTGTTTACCACATTGCTGGGGAGAAACCAAGACGCCGGCGCGAGCACTTGCTGCGGCTTCTCTCTCTCCCGAGAACACGGTGTTTTTGTCTTTGTCCTGCATGCCGCAATGTGCCATCACATCTCTGTCATGTCTACATGTTCAGAACGCAAGTACAGCCGTGAATTCCTGATTGGTGTTGGAAAAACCGCTCATTTGGGAATAAACAGCGAGCTCCAGGAGAAGCTACGGAACTGTGGCCTGCTCTGGGAGCCAGCACCGAGCCTCGCTTCATCGCGCTTGCAGTGGAAGCGCAACTAGCGGAGTGACTGCGACCTGCTCTGGGAGCCAGCACCGAGCCTCCCTCCGTCACGCTCGCATTGGAAACGCGACAAGCGGCGTGACAGGAAACAGAAGCGGGGTAAACGCGGAGGTATCAGAGCTAGGCTAGCAGCTAGCCCACACAAACCGGCGATCCCATCCATGGTTTTGGCTAACGTGCGCTCCTTGGACAATAAACTGGATTATATACGCCTGCTACGAACAACACAAAAGACTGTGAGAGACTGCTGTGTGTTTGTATTCACGGAAACGTGGCTTAACAACAACGTTCCGGACCATGCTGTTCAGCTAGAGCAGCTAACATGCTACAGAGCAGACCGAACCCTCGAGGGAGGTAAGACACGGGGAGGGGGGCTGTGTGTTTACATCAACAAAGCATGGTGCCTGGATGCTGCTGTGGTCCACAAACACTGCTCACCTTTAGTGGAGTTTATGACTATTAAATGCAGACCGTTTTATTTACCGTTTTTTGGGCGGCCGTGGCGTAGTGGTAATGGCAGTCGTCCCCCGATCGGAAGGTTGGAGGTTTGAATCCCGGTTCCCCACACCATGTGTCGTTGTGTCCCTGGGCAAGACACTTAATCCCGAGTTGCTCCCGGTAAGACTGGAAAGGCGCCTTGAATGGCAGTCTGCCGCTACCGGTGTATGAATGTGTGTATGAATGGGTGGATGGTTGGTATTGTGAAGCACTTTGGGGCTCCTCACAGGGGGCTAGAAAGCGCTATATAAATAAGCTCCATTTACCATTTACTATTTTACCGAGGGAATTTACAGCTGTTATGATTGTTGCTGTATATATCCCTCCAAGCTCCAACAGCAAAGTTAGAAGTGAGGCTCTGAATGAACTATATCTGCACATCAGTGAGCAGCAAACAGCACACCCTGATGCTTTTCTCATCACGGCTGGTGATTTCAACCAAGCAGATTTAAAGAGTGTATTTCCAAAAACATACAGAAACATAAACTTTGCAACAAGAGGAAACAATACACTGGACCAAGTTTACACCACCATGAAAAATGCCTACAGAGCCCTCCCCCTCCCCCACATTGGTGCTTCTGACCATATCTGTGTTATGCTAAAGCCAGCATACAGGCCACTGGTGAAAGTCACAAAACCAGTCCGCAAGCAGATACGAGTGTGGCCAGAGGGGTCTTCAGAGGCACTCCAGGACTGTTTTGACACCACAGATTGGGGTATGTTCAAAGAAGCTGCTACCACAAACAACAACACATGTCTCCAGGAGTACTCAGACACTGTATGTTCATACATCACCAAGTGCATTGATGATGTAACCAACCTCAAAACCATCACTGTTCGGGCTAATCAGAAGCCATGGCTGACAGCTGAGGTTTACAGACTCCTGAGAGCCAGGAATGCTGCCTTCAAAGCGGGAGATCAGGTGGGCCTGAGGGCAGCCAGAAAGAACCTGGATCTGGGCATCAGAAAGGCCAAGAAGCAGTATTCCAGGAAAATAGCTCACCGTTTCAAGGACAGCAAGGATACACGCAGTCTGTGGCAGGGAATACAGACCATCACAAACTACAAACCATCCCCCCAGACCTGTGACAGCTCAACCTCTACGCTGAATGAACTGAATGAGTTCTTTGCTCGGTTTGAGGCAAGTAACAGCACACCTGCACATAAACTCCCCCCCTCTCCTGATGGCCAGGTGCTGGCGCTGTCCTCAGACAGCGTAAGGCGATCATTTATCAAGATTAACGCCCGGAAGGCCTCTGGTCCTGACAACATACCTGGTCGTGTGCTGAAGGACTGTGCAGGGGAACTCGCAGCGGTCTTCACGGACATCTTTAACATCTCACTGAGCCAGGCCATCGTCCCCACCTGTTTCAAAGCCACCACCATCATCCCTGTCCCAAAGAAGGCAACGCCCGCATGCCTCAATGACTATCGCCCAGTAGCACTCACCCCCATCCTGATGAAGTGCTTTGAACGGCTAGTCATGAAAAGCATCACATCTGTCCTCCCTGCCTCCCTGGATCCCTTCCAATTTGCATACCGACCTAATCGCTCAACCGACGATGCCATCTCCTCTGCCCTCCACACAGCTCTCACACATCTGGACACGAAGGACTCTTATGTTAGAATGCTGTTCATCGACTTCAGCTCGGCATTCAACACCATCATCCCCCAACAGCTCATCCATAAACTGGACAGTCTGGGGCTGAACACCTCAATGTGTAACTGGCTGCTAGACTTCCTGACCGGGAGACCACAGACAGTACGGATCGGGAGTAACACATCTAGCACCATCACATTGAACACAGGGGCCCCACAAGGATGTGTGCTGAGCCCCCTTCTATTCATCTATACCAACATCAACTACCTCATACATATACTGTGTACATTAACTCATATGCTGCTGTGCCACTCTTTGCAAATGTCAATGCTAGAACCTTCAGTCTATTTTATAGATATACTTTTTATACAGCAAACCCCCTACTTACGTACGAGTTTGGGACATAAGAACTGTTCGCAGCTCGATTCTGCCGTAGCTAGGGGGTGAAAATAGCGTCCCGTTCGTAGGTCCTTATTCCGTTTGTAGCTCGCTGAAATACCGCTAACGGAGCGCCGCACACACATTTAAGCATGTACAGTAGTGTACTGTAATGTTAAACATTGCTATTCACATTTACAGAATAAATAAAAATATAATTTCTTACTTTGAGATGGTCAAAGCCGACATCTTAGGTTGCCATGCGTTGTTGTTGTCGGGCCGAGCAGCGCGGCGGCCGGCGAGCGAACCACGGCAGCTGCTCGAGGCCTGTGTTAGCTTCTGCTAGCCAGGCCATGAGCTGGTGTTGGAGCGGCGGTGCGGCGCGATCGGCGATCAATCTGCAGCTGCTGCTCCAGCCTGAGACGTCCACAGAGCTCACAGAGCGATTCCAGATAGTAATTTATCCATATGAGGCAATCCTGGAACACACACAGTCCTCACATGGGGCTGTCGGGAGGACCGTTGGAGTCCTAAAATGGTTGCCAGGCATTTCCTGTCGGACCGAAAGTTGCGCAATCATTAAAAAATAGACTATTTTATTAAAAAATATTATTTATAAAGCCTTTAAAACAACCACAGCTGCAACAAAGTGTTGTACACATGAAATTAATAAAATTTAAACACACAAAAAAAATTATAATAATTTTTTGTTTTTTTTATTTTTTTATATTAAATTATTAAATATGATACGTTCGTAGGTCCGAGCGGCCGTAGGTCGATGGAGTCGTAGGTAGGGGGTCACCTACTTTTTATACTACTATGAAAAAACTCAGGACAGTATTACACTTTTATTATTTCATTTTATGCTTATGTTCATTGGGTGTTTGGTGTTTCAGGGGTGTTTGGTGTTTCAGTGTTGGTGTAAATTTTCATACTTTCATACTACTGTACTATAAAAACTCGGGACAGTGTGTGACAGCCTGCTCATTTTCAGAGCTGCTCTCATTACTTTTTGTTCTCCCTTGGCCCCTCCCATCCTGCCACACTTAAAGACGCACCTGGATCACAGCTGTGAACTCACCTGATTGGTCCACTGTTCAAGCTTGTTTACCCTTCCAGTTTAAAGATGGCAGTTTCTCTCCAGACAAAAGACGAGCAACAGCTGCCACGATTCCACTAGCGTTGCATCTCTGGTCAAACAATTAAACTTTAATCCGAGGCTGTGCAATCCCTCGGCTGTTCCAAAACCCTTCACTTCCTGCTAGAAGTCATCACCGTGGACCGAAAGGAAAAAACAAAAACAAAAGGGAAAACGTACATCTACTCCTGTGCGCTCTCCGACGTGAATCCGGAGATCCTGGAAGCGTGTGACGTCACCCAGTTAATTGCTCATTACAAAAACAAAAACAAAGCAGCTTAAGGATTCCTGACTCTGCTTTGACACTTTCACGAGACCTCTCTTGCTGTGTGGCAGTAAATATATGGGAGCCTTGACCTGTTGATTGTGGAAGACAAGAAAAGACTTTAAGAACTTTTTACCAGATGGGGGGATTTGTGTTTATTTTGTTTATGGACATTTAAAAATATTTAAAAAAACTGAAAGAAAAAAAAGAGAGAAATTATGTGGATGATGTTTTGTTTGTTTTTGTGTAAAAGAAAAAAGATGATGTTTTGTTTGTTTTTTGTGTGAAAAAAAGAAGAAGAAAAAAGAAATGTGTATATATGTTTTGTCATTCAAGGTGTTAAAGGGTCAACACCATTAAAGTGGATGGTCCTTGTGTGACAGGTTAAAAAAAATATATAATACAAAAGTAATTCAAAAGTGTTAATCCTAACTGTCAGGAGGGATACCTTGCTGGCACCCCTTTTTAATAAACCAACTTTTGAAAAACCGTCACATAAAAAATGGCTCCCCAGATGGGACAGTTTTGTTGAATGACAACTTTATGATCAGCACTGTAAAATAAATAAATAAATATAAAAATAATAATAACAAAACTAAAATGAGCACAGAAGCAAAAAATAAAACTAAACTAAAATGAGCACAGAAGCAAACAAAATGTATCACCCTCCAATCACTTCCACCCCCCCAAAGGTGATGACCCCTACATGCTCCACAGCATACTCTCTCCTGGACATGGAATTAACCAAGCTGGATTTGATGTTGAGTTCCCCTTTGGCACCACAGCCTCCTTCTCAAGCTCAACACAAGACACAGGCTGCACCTGATGTTCCAGAAATGGAGTTAAAAACTGCCATGGAGGAAATAAAAACCGGTGTAAAATGGGAGATGAGCAAAATGAGGGACACAACAATAAAAAGTGAGGAAAAATTAATTCAAGTCCATGGACAAGAACAATATACATGGATGGATGCACAGTTGGAATACTTACTCCCACAAACAAAAGCCTCTTTTGGATGGAGACTGAAACACCATCAGTCTGAGCTACTAAAGGAGTTCAAATCCCTTCTCGACCCGGTTACAGCCAGCATCTCTGCTCTGCAAGAAGAGGTTTCACGCTTGCAGGGGGAGATTTCAGCATGTCAAATCACCACCAAATCTGTAACAGAGGAGATGGTCACAAAAATCCCACCATTTCAGACCTGCCATCAGACCACAATAATGGATGACACTGTACAGACAATGTATCAGGGTGTACCGGAGTCAATCACACTTACCAACAAACCCCAACAACAATACAGTTGTCTAACAGAATTTGCTTCATGGTCAAATTAACCTCATCAACAGCTTGCCTTTTTCTCAGCAATTGCTCCTGCCAATCTGATTACACTAGGGACAAATGAAGAGTTTTTTCAGAATGCAGTCACCAGTGCACACCTGGATGATTTTGGGAAACAGTCATTGTTGTGTCAACTGCGGAAAAATTCTGATGTATGTACCACCCAACTGGGATGTACAAATGTACTCACCCCTAAGATTTATCTTTCTCATGATGTGCTGATCAAACAGAAACCGTATCGAGTTTCACCTACTAAACAACGGCTCATTAAAAATCATGTGGATGAAATGTTAGAGAAGGATATCATTGAGCCATCTACATCATCATATGCTGCTCCAGTTGTTTTGGTGCCTAAAAAGAATGACCCCAAATTACGTTTTTGTGTTGATTTCAGGAAACTCAATGCATCCACACACACAGATGCATATCCATTGCCAAACATTCAAGAAATTTTAGAATCTCTTTCTGGAGCAGTGGTTTTTACGACCCTAGATTTGAACAGCGGCTACTGGCAAGTCCGTATGGACCCAGAAAGCCGTGAAAAGACTGCTTTTGTTTGTCCATATGGTCTTTTTCAATTTAAGGTTATGCCATTTGGGCTGAAAAATGCACCAGCCACCTTTCAAAGACTAATGGAAGTGGTGTTAGGTGAACTTAGAGAAAAAAACTGTTTTGTGTATTTGGATGATATTATCATTTACTCCCCCAACTATGAACAACACAGTGTCGACATACAATCAGTATTGGATAAACTACGTGAAGCAAATCTTACAATAAACATGAAGAAAAGTCAATTCTTCTGTTCTTCCCTAAAATTCTTGGGACATGTCGTTTCTTCATCTGGTATTGCAGTAGATCCGGACAAAATCAAGGCTGTTCAAGAATTCCCCATTCCTCAGAATATTAAACAGCTTCAGAGATTCCTAGGAATGGCTGGTTGGTACCACCGATTTGTGCCTGATTTCTCTACCTTAACAGAACCTCTAAACGCTCTGAAGCGAAAGGGAGCAAAATTTATTTGGACACCATCTTGTCAAACATCGTTTGATAAATTAAAGGAACACCTGATCTCTCCACCCATCCTCGGCCATCCAGACTTAAAATTGCCATTTATTGTTTATACAGATGCCAGTGATGTGGGTTTGGGAGCTGTGTTAACCCAACAAACGGGGTTAGGCTCGGAACAGGTCATCGCTTTCGCCAGTCGGACTCTTAACGTTGCTGAAAGAAATTATTCTACAACTGAACAAGAATGCCTTGCTGTTGTATGGGCCCTTGAAAAATGGAGATATTTCCTGGAAGGACGACATTTCACAGTTGTAACTGACCATTCATCGTTAGTCTGGGTTTTCAAAACTCAAAAACCTAGCACTCGGCTGATCCGATGGGCTCTCCGACTGTAGGACTTCTCTTTTACTGTCGAGTATCGAAAAGGAAAATATAATACAGCCCCGGATGCTCTGTCACGAGCCCCAATTGACATTTCCAACCATTCTCCCCTTACTTGTGCAGTTGTACTTCGATCAATGCGAGATACTTCTCACCAACTACAAATCACAGATGAGAACATCTGGAAAGCTCAACAAGAGGATTCTTTTGCACAAGATCTGTATCAACAAATAATAGAAAAAGGATCAGCACAGGAAACAGCCACCACCAAATACACCATTCTAGAAGACAAGATCTACAGAGTTGTCCAATTACCACATAAAACTATTTATCAGGTCTACATACCGCCCACGCTTCGTCAACAATTATTACATCACAACCATAACAACCCCTTATCTGGCCATTTTAGACATTTTAAAACCTATAAACGTCTACAAGCACTGGTGTATTGGCCAGGGATGAGCAAGGATGTTCGGGACTATGTGAGATGTTGCCAAACCTGCCAAATGTACAAACCGGAAACACGAAAAGCCCCAGGAAAGTTACAGCAAACAGAAGTGGATGCACCATGGGAGTTGATAGGCGTGGACCTCATGGGACCTTTTCCACGGAGTAGTAATGGCAACATCCACCTACTGGTTTTTGTGGATTATTTCACTCGGTGGGTTGAAATGTTTCCCCTCCGTAAAGCTTCTGCCGAGACAGTTTCTCAATACCTGACCAAAGAGATTTTGACACGATGGGGTGTACCATCATACATACTCTCTGATCAAGGACCTCAGTTTGTTTCCTCCATCTTCAACGAAACCTGCAAGAGATGGAACCTCATACCAAAGAAAACATCAGCATACCATCCACAAACCAACCTTACAGAAAGAATCAACCGCAATATCAAGGCTATGATCTCATCCTATGTCAATGACAAACATAAAAACTGGGATAAATACTTACCGGAGTTTCGGTTCGCTTTGAACTCAGCAGTTCATGAGTCCACAGGCGTGACACCTGCTGAGCTCAACTTGGGACGACCTCTTAAGGGACCTTTGGATGCAGAGCTCTGTCCAATTCTATGTGATCCTGACACCCCTGTTTACTCTACTGCAAAACAAATCGCTGAGCTTCGACGAGTTGCCGATGTTAACCAGACAAGGGCCAAACAAAGACAAAAACGAAACTATGATCGTGGAAGAAGAGATGGTGACTTCGCAGAGAAAGATAGGGTGTGGTTCCGTTCTCACCCTTTGTCCAAAGCCAACCAGTCATTCACAGCCAAACTTGCCCCACGATGGAAGGGTCCCTATCGTATAACAAGAAGGACTGGCCCTATCAATTATGAGGTTGTGTTGGAGGACACTGGTGAAGACCTTCATGTGGTTCATATATCACAACTCAAACCTTGCTATCCTACAGCAGAAGAAGTGGACAAAGCACAGCGCCAAAAAGTTCTGGACATATTCAATGAAGAAAGTGATGAAGAAGATTTCCATGGCTTCTCTTCCTCTGACTTATTGGCAAAATAGTTGTGGTATTGAAGAGTATGAAAAATGTGTGTGAAATCAAATTGTAACTTGTATTATCCCTTACTAGTTCAGGACCTCTCAAGGGGGTGGGGGGGGTGTGACAGCCTGCTCATTTTCAGAGCTGCTCTCATTACTTTTTGTTCTCCCTTGGCCCCTCCCATCCTGCCACACTTAAAGACGCACCTGGATCACAGCTGTGAACTCACCTGATTGGTCCACTGTTCAAGCTTGTTTACCCTTCCAGTTTAAAGATGTCAGTTTCTCTCCAGACAAAAGACGAGCAACAGCTGCCACGATTCCACTAGCGTTGCATCTCTGGTCAAACAATTAAACTTTAATCCGAGGCTGTGCAATCCCTCGGCTGTTCCAAAACCCTTCACTTCCTGCTAGAAGTCATCACCGTGGACCGAAAGGAAAAAACAAAAGGGAAAACGTACATCTACTCCTGTGCGCTCTCCGACGTGAATCCGGAGATCCTGGAAGCGTGTGACGTCACCCAGTTAATTGCTCATGACAAAAACAAAAACAAAGCAGCTTAAGGATTCCTGACTCTGCTTTGACACTTTCACGAGACCTGTAAGTCTATTTATTCATTTTTGTTACTGTTTTATTTGTAATCGTGAGCACTTGGGCCTGATTATTATTATTTTTTATTATTCCACAGCTCTTGCTGTGGGGCAGTAAATATATGGGAGCCTTGACCTGTTGATTGTGGAAGACAAGAAAAGACTTTAAGAACTTTTTACCAGATGGGGGGGATTTGTGTTTATTTTGTTTATGGACATTTAAAAATATTAAAAAAAACTGAAAGAAAAAAAAGAGAGAAATTATGTGGATGATGTTTTGTTTGTTTTTGTGTAAAAGAAAAAAGATGATGCTTTGTTTGTTTTTTGTGTGGAAAAAAAGAAGAAGAAAAAAGAAATGTGTATATATGTTTTGTCATTCAAGGTGTTAAAGGGTCAACACCATTAAAGTGGATGGTCCTTGTGTGACAGGTTAAAAAAAATATATAATACAAAAGTAATTCAAAAGTGTTAATCCTAACTGTCAGGAGGGATACCTTGCTGGCACCCCTTTTTAATAAACCAACTTTTGAAAAACCGTCACATAAAAAATGGCTCCCCAGATGGGACAGTTTTGTTGAATGACAACTTTATGATCAGCACTG